>NW_019379589.1:2320339-2337975 GCF_000648655.2 Copidosoma floridanum
TATATATATATATAGAAAAAAAATACTGCTTAGGAAAACAACAATTTCATGTCTTCGATTGTTAATATGTTGGTTAAAACGGTTCCACTTAAAATATTTTTTGCAAGGTCAAGTTTCTTATCCTGAAGTTGCTTAACTTTTTCTTCAATCGTATTAGAACATATAACTCTAAAAAATTTCAAATTATTTCAAGTTGATATAGTAATTCCAAAAAAATTCAAAATTTTCATAGTTGATTTAATGTCTACCTGTAAATTTTGACATTATTTTCTTGTCCAAAGCGATATATCCTGTCCTGGGCTTGAGTTTCGAGTTGAGGATTCCAATGGAGATCGATGATGAGTAAGTTGTTTGCGCCAACAAGATTCAAGCCTACACCACCGCAAGTTAACGACAAGAGAAGAATGTTGAGTTTTTCCTCCGGATCATTCAATTTGTCGACAATGAACTGTTAAGATTTATTCAACTTTTTTAGTGATTCAATAAATTATAGTCAAGGGAATTATAAATTATTAAACCTTACTTGTCTGTCTTTCACTGGAACTTGGCCAGTGAATCTGCCATAATTGGCACCATCGATTTTATTGAGGAAGTGAGCAATGACATTTAAAAAACTCGTCCACTGGGAAACTACGACAACTTTTTCCCCTCTGTCTAAAACTTCTTGAATGATTTTCAAAACAGCTCGAACCTATTTTTCATATCAATAAAAGTCAACATTCTTTAAATCGATTTAATAATTTTTTAATAAATAGGCGCACCTTGGAGCTTTGCCTATCCATTCGAAAGACAGGATTTGATCTAGACAAGACATTCTTAGCTATTTTTTCGTCAACTTCGGACCACTCATTGTCGCTCTCTTCTTCGCTTTCTTCAGCAATAACTTTGTTGATTTCATCAATGACGTGAGAATTTACCGACTCAGTTTGTTCAAAGCCACATAACTCCATATCTTCTTTGTCCAGCATTACAGATATCAATGAAGCATGACAACACATTTGACGCAGTCTCAGAATAAGTGTTAGAATGAAGTGGGGTTCAATTTGTTTATGATGTTTTAGTAAGAATTTCATAGATTTTGGAAGTTTCTCGGGCACCTCTGTTTTAACAAGATAAAATTTTTTGAGTTGCAGAAGTAAAGGAAAGCGAAACCGAAAACTAGTAGAGGAAAACGCAAAAATTAAAATACCTTGAGTAATGAGAGAGTGACTCTTGGGATGAAAGCCGTGGAGTTTGAAATACTCTTTGTCTTTGCGCTGTCTCAAAAATTCCACAAAGTACGTTTGCGAAAACATCAATAGTTTATGATACACCATCATCTCGTCAGAATCCAACTCGATTTCAATAGTATGGACTTTCTTGTCCGGCAAGTTTGCAATCATACCTTGGGTGATCAGCTCTTCTTTGGTCCTACGAAGCATCAGCGACTTGGTAATCACAACAAGTCTTTGACTACCCATCGATGTACACTTGGCAACCCATTTGCGCCAGACTGCGGGCTCATCAAAGGGCGAGCATTTTAAAAACTTCAACAAAGCAAAAAGGTCGGTCTCTTTGTTTTGGATTGGGGTTCCAGTTAGAGCCCACCTGCTACGCGCGATTACTTCGCAACAAGCGGTATTTTGTTTCCCCTTGTGATTGCGTATGAAATGAGCTTCGTCGAGAATAACCCGCTCCCAATGAATCTGGTTTATTAAAAAAAAAAAAAAATTGAATGAATTTTTTTTTTACAAAACTTCTATACAAATATTATGGATATTCATCATAGAGAAAATAAAACAATTACCTTGTAAAGTCTTGAATCCACGTGCCGCTTGGGTACAACATGCAATTCATGTTCTTTGGCTAACAAGTGATAGCTAGTAATTACTATATCATACTTTACAAGTCTTTGCTCAGTGATAGTTTTATTACCACCTCCATGGTAAACGTAAGACTTTAAAAGCCCTGGACGCACTTTAGTATGAATTTCTCTCTCCCACTGTTCGATTAGAGAGGGAGGGCAGATCAACAGAGTTCTGCCGTTATAGACTGAAAATGTATAGATTGAAAATATAACGTATTGCCAAACAATCATTGTTACTTGAAAACCCTTACCTTGACGCGGATGTGGAACAACACCCCAATTATCATCCAAGTCATCATCACTGTCTTCCACAGGAGCTCCACTAGCCTTTTCTTTTTCTTTTCTTTCATTTTTTGCATCCAGGACAAGTGATATCAACTGAAGTGTTTTACCTAAGCCCATATCGTCGGCTGTAAATAAAAAGCGTAATCAAGATGACGATCAAAATTGATATTAAAATTCATTATTTTCAAACATCGTTATTTTATAATACCTAGTATGCCACCACAAGGCTCCTGCTCTTCTCTCCATTTCATCCATTTCAAAGAATGCTTCTGATGAATCATCAAAGGTACTTTTAGACCCTTTGGATTTTTTTTCACGGGATCTTTTGGAATATTTAATATAGAATTGTACAGCCTCTTGATACATTTCGTGGTAAGAAGCTTTTCACGCCGATACTCTTTATATCGCTTATCACCCATAGCAATGTTTTTATTAAAACCTCCCTTTGGCCTTCTAATCATAGCACCAACATCAAAGTTGATGCTATCTTCGATGTTGGGAAACAGCATGTCTGCCACTTCATCCGTGTAGTCACTGTCATCCTCGTCGTCACTGCCATAATCGTTATCTTCATGATACTGGCTATCGTTGCTATGATTTATGCTGTCATCATCTTCATCAGATTTTTTATCCTCATCCTCATCTTCATCCTTTTTGAAAGTTGATCTTAAGTAATCGTGATTACCAGGTATATTCATTTGTTTCTCGATCAAAGGAAACTGAGACGTTGATGGAGTAGCTCCATCAAAAACATTATGGCAAACAACTAAAAAGCCGGAGTTAAAGAATTAACTATGTCTTTATATTATTAATATTTTTACTTACCAATCCTACCTCTTTTTGGATTTCTGTTTTCGGCATTTCCATCAAAACCCAATTTTTCACTTGGGCGTTTTTTCAAATTCAAAGGACTGCTTTGTGGTTTATCAAGGTCTAAAATAAAATTAATTTTGCTCTGTTGACTTAAATAAAAGCTTCAGTTTAAGAGTCTTATTTCTATTAGCATTCTTACCTCTTGTGGATAGACTGGAAATAACTCCCACAACGGGTACAGATTTACTTGGAGTAACTTTGTACACGCTCAGTGCAGGAGTAGGTACTGAAGAGGACTGTGGAGGTGGACTGGGAGAACGTTCCGGTGAATTTTCGGGACTTCTTATGGCGTACTGAGCAATGGTCTTGCGACTACTTCTGCGAGTCGCAGGCTTTTTGGGTGGTTTTTTCTTTTCATTTACATCGATTGAAGGAAACTGTGCCAAGAAATCGTCATCATCCGGAAGTTCCACCTGTTCCTTTGGACAGGATTGCACAGTGAGAGGACTAATTGAAGACACAGGATCCCTTGAAGAGCTAGAAATGAAAAAAAATAATGAATAATTCATGCATATAGTACGTAGATGCTCGTAAAACTCACCTGGTAAACTGGTCAATGTCAAAGTCTTCATCTAGTTGCAAAGATGGTAATTTGTCAATAGTGTAGTGCCTTTCATCCATAGGAGTTGACGAAAGCTCACTTTCATCACAAGGTTCGTAGATGACACTTGGAATCTTGGTCATTGTGTTTTCAGTTACTTCTGCAGTTGAAGAAATACCACTACTCAACCGGACAGTTTCTATTCTGTTAAATGATTCCAGGTTGCATGAAATTATTCGAAAAGTCGTTTTGCTGATACAATTAATGAACATAAATATTTGATTAGTCAGAGTGATTTTCATAAAAAAGTTTTTTTTATCTATTATATTTGGAGGTGATAAAATTGTTGTTAAAGAAACATCATAATCTACAAACATGTAACCCTAGAAAAAAATAGTTCCATCAAAAATATATAGCGATGAATCGAAAAATTATCAACAAGTCTCCTTTAAAAAAAAGTTAGTCAATCAAATTGGGAATTTTCAGAAGACATCAAAAGAGAGCACACCCTACACGTGCCAACAAAAAAAAAAAATTCAAAAACTGAAAAGCGGAGAAAAATCATTCAGACCCCGACATCACATCGTTATTCTCGAGGTCACTGACGACGGTGCTCGGCTCGAGGGCGGAAGCCGGCTCCTCTCCTCGGTGCTGCAGCGTCTCGTTCCACGCCGGCATACTTCAAAGACGCAGTGACAGCTCTGCTACTCATACATGCCTGTGGTGTTAATGATCGAATATCCGTGATTTCAATATTATTCCGTTCAAAGAAAATCATGTCAGAATGTATAATAGGTACTCACAAAAACGTATTTTTTTTTTTTTTTAAATCAAAGATTCACGTGTCTTAATGAGAATTACTTCAATAAAGTAACCGTGCTACGAAGCGAGTGCAAATAACATGTAAGTCTGTCTCTCTCGACCAATCCTGTAAACAGGATTGGACCAGTCGACCAGACGGAGACGAGCTCGCTTTTCATCCCGTCAGTTACACACATATATATATATATACGTAAATGTAGATGATTCGTTTGCGCGGGTAACCGGAAAGAGCGATTGTGTTTTGATATTCGATTCGGCAAACACCTATGCATGTAAAAATGAAGTGACGGTCGAGCTTGGTGACGATTATTTTACAATTCTTTCGGCAGTGCTCATATTTTGATACTTGCTCGTCGACTTGATTAATCAAAAATTGGGAAATCCACCGTCACACACCGTGTTGTCTTACGTTAATTAGCGCCAGAGATTTTAGCGCAGTTGATTGTACTTGCTTATAGATTATAAAGGGAAAGGGGGGGGGAGAGAAAACACAGACTACATGAATCAAAAATTGTCACAACCAACTTCCGGTGATAGATGCTTTTTTTGAAATTTGTTGTGTAACATCAAAATATTGTTGCATATATAGGTATGATAACAATTAATTTTCTGATCAAATATCTGCAGCAAAGTGTAGGTGTTGAAATCTTTTTTTTCATCTAATAAACAACACGCCAGTCATCGTCAACTAAATTGTTCGCTAAGTGGGGGGAGGATATCCTCGATAGTTGGCAGGAGAGGAAGGGTAGGTAGGTAGGGTTACCGACTGAATGCCGCCCCTACCGGCTTGTGAATTGTGAAAATCGTAGCACGTTGAACAAAACCTTATTGCGTACCTAAGTACTTGGTGAAAAAACCTTAGAAAAAACTACTTTTCTCTCTCAAAAGTAATAAAAGTGTCCTTATATGCAACTGCGTTGAAAAGGTAAGTAATACTTAAAGATAATTTATAATTATCTGAAGACAGGTGATCGAAAATAATTTTTTCCAACAGCGGCACTTTTTTCACCTAAGTACTTAAGGTATAAAAATATGGATGACCAACAACGCCCGTCAAAGTGGAAAAATGAAAAACAAAAAGGAACGTGGAGAAAAAGTGAGACGGTGGTGAATACCAGAAAAAGGAAGAGATCTGGCGATCCGAATGCGGAAACAGAAATGAAGAAAAGAAAATTTGACAAAAGGAAACTGGGTGACGATGATAGCGTGGTTAACAGAGAAACAAAATTGCAAAAACACGATGAAGGAAAGGAAGTGAGAAAAAGGGAAAACGACAGAAGTGCTGTTAATAAAAAAAAACGAAATGACAAGGATAGTGTAGATAACAACAGAGAAACAAAAAAACCAAATTTTAATGAAGTGCCTAATAGCCATAGGGAAGGATCAATGGAACGACAATTTTCCTTTGATTCTACTGTATCTACTACAGAGATAAATTATCACATCTCTCAGTGCTTGAAACTTAATGTAGAAGACAAAATTAACGATAAAAATGTCTTTCAGCTGAAAATGATTGATTTTTTGGCTCATTCTCTAAGAATACAGAATCCAAACATATCTAATTTAAATGTTGCATCAGCTTGTTTGGACATAAGTGGCAAAATTTATGGTTTGAGAGTTGACAAAGTCTATTCAGATCTTTGGAAGATTTTTGGCGTTTTTTTGAATGGAGAACGAGACGATTTGAATGAAGATGATGATCCATTGAATAATGAGGGCGTGATACGTCTCAAGAAGAAAAAAAAGAGGGCTAATTATAACATCATTACTAAAATTGAAGCTTTAAAAGGTAATGTGGAAATTTATAATCCTTTTGAACTCATTCATGTACAAAAAGACACCCTGACTTCTGATATGCTGCTACAAGCTCGTACACCTCAACATGTGAATCATGGAGTGGCTTTTAATGTGTACGATGATGTAGTTGTTGACAAATTGTTGCCAGTTACGGCTCGACCATCAAAATTTAAAATCTCTGCAATTATCAATGATGAAAATTCTATAAATAAATCATTCTGTGAGTTTAAATTTCTTGATGGTTTAGCCGAAGAGTACATTACAGTCCAAAAAAATGTTGAAACAAGTACCTTCTCTCAATATCGTTTTAACTTGAGTGATGATGAGTCTGCTGAATTTGACGATTTCTTTGAAGATACTAGACTCACTATTCATAATGAGATGAATACAACTGCGGTACCAGCAAATAATCTACCAAGCAATGATGATGTTGATTTTCAGGACACAATCGTCAATAATGCTAATCTAGATGTTAACTACGAGTACTCGTATTTACAAAGCAGACACAAGTTGAGATGGGGAGGACCGTCTCATTGGAAAATTATGAATAAAGATCAAATTTCGATCAAACCAACAAAAATAGTCAAGAATCTGAATTCAAAAAAAAGTAAAAAAAAGGATTACGTGATATCTTTTGAAAAGAATTCTATTGAAGATATAAAGTCTAAATTTGACCAAAAAATAGTAAAAAGTAATTTTCAATCCAATTGGTTGGGTAGGAAACTTCTGATTTGCAAAAAAGACGAACCTTACGATGTGGGAAGGCTTGATATTTTTTATTTAAAGCCCCAATGGGATATATTTTCTAATTATAAAGAAGAGAAAAATGAAGTTATTTATCTCAATGACTCAGGAGTTGATTTCAATGATCTTGATGATTTAGATGATGTTATAGAAACTGTTGAGGTCGACGATGTGATAAAATCAATCCAAAACAACTTAAAAAATAGTCCTGACAATTCTACTTTTTCAAAACAATCTCCATTTCAAAGTCAAGAGAGTATTCCTAATGAATCAAGAGTACCTCTAACCAGTCAAATGAATTATATACCCGATGAAGCATTGCTTACATCTGCAGATAATCGTATTCCTTCTAACCAGGTATCTGTTCAAAGTACGTCCAATACAATTAGACCACATAGAAATTCTCTTGTGAAAAAGGCACGTCAAGAAATCATTTGTAGTAATTTATTACCATTACCTAATTTAAAGAGTCACCAAAATATCCTAAAACAAAATGAAACAACAGTGCAAGAAGATCAAGGAGGTTTTACGCACAATAATTTAGTATCAATGCCTAGAATAATTGAGACTGCTCACATACAATACGCTTTGAGACCAAAAGTAATCGACATGCGTCGATTGCAGAAAATTATGTGGAGAAACGTGAAAACTTTACAAAATGACGATGAATTTGTAGAGCAGAAAATTTTAAGTTATATTTATTCTAAAATTAAGCATGAATTGAAATTTCCCTTGAGCCCAGCATTGGCATTTATTTCAATGCTACACTTAGCAAATATAAAAAAATTTTTTATCAAGAACTCTGAAGACATTTCTGACATAACGATGTAAAATTGATAGTAAGAATGAATTGACTGTGCAAAAAATTTTTTAATAACTTTTTTGATGCACTGGAAATGGTTTTTAAATTCATCAAATCTAATCTAATATTTTATCGTTTTTCATTTTTCTAATGAAAAAATTTTATTATCGATCAAAATGTATAAAAATCTATACAAGTTTTCTTGATATTGATAGTTCTTAACATAAGGGTTTAAAAATAGTGTAATCTCTAAATATTTAAGATTCGTTGTAAAGTTTGTATTTATAACATTTGTTGAACAAACGTTTTAATGCATGTTGAGAAATTTTGTAAAAATCTTTTCAAGACACTTTTCTCATTCAAAAGATGCTTTAAAACATTGCCATACATCACAAAAACATTGTAAATGTTCGCTTATTTTATGTAATTTTAGCTAAATAAATATATCATTGGTGATAAAGTAATTTTAATAAAATATTCCGAATTTGAATAATCGACTGAGAAAAAATAACTGTAGTAAGACTAAAAAAAAATAACGAGTATACATTGATCATTTAAATTACTTCCATTGAAAGAGCAAGTTTTTCTTTTTCTTTTAAACTAAATTTGAACTAACTTGACCGGACTAAGGTACACGCACATAGTGACTAGTGAGTAAAATGACAATATACACACAAACACAAGTCGCGGGGGGTTCAGTTCAGGGATAGCGGAATCGCACCATTCGCACCTGCGCTGCTGGCTCGTATGCTCGTAATACATGAGCCTCGTATTATCATTATCGTCGTCGTGGTCGTCGTCGCACACACATCTCTTCCTTGCTCTTCTCTGTCGGTGTGTCCCCATCAAACCAGATCAAAAGCGCAGTGGTGCAGTTGTCTTCAAGGAATAGTTCCATTGATCTCTGACGCAGTAAACGAAGCTCCAAATCGTCGCAATGGTAAGCTTGACTTCTATTTCACAATTTTGGAGCTGCTAAGGTGAAACAGAAATAAATAGAAAAATACTTGAAACAAAAGTGGGAGAGAAGGAACAGCAGAGGGAACGCGCAAGCACCTCGTCTGCAACCCACGGGGAAATCGATTTTTTCCTCCTCGCGTTCTCTAGCACGCATTGCTGCGTGCCTGTCCTCGACCCTCTGGTGCTGCTGGTGTTCCCTCCCCTGGGAGAGCTTTCGTCTCTCACTCTCTGTCTCCGTCTCTTGTACTTTTTTGTTCGTTTTTCATTATTTTCTGCATCTTAGCATTATTTTTCCTGTTCACAATACATATGATGAGTAACACTTTGTTTATGTTTTGCAGGGAAATGAGAACTCACTGGCCATGGAGCTTTGCTCTAATTGTAAGTCCTGTATGTTCATTTTTTTCTTTTAAGTGTTGTATTTAACTAGATATAAACTACCCATAATGTCCGACCTTCACGAAAAAAATTAAACACTTTTTAATGATTGAACACAATTTGAGATTAATGTGAGACTAGTTGTTTTTTTGTTTTTTTTTCTCTCTCTCTCTTTGTTACTTATTAGCCAGATGTTTTGGAATTGCAAGAATTACTCAATGCTGTATGCTTGCTTTTTGTTGAAATTCAATATAAATGTTATCAGCTCTATTGATTGAATTTTGCAAGTTTTTTTTCCAAGCGCAGAGCAGCTCTATAACGTTTCTGTTTAAGCTGCTTGCACATATGAAGTTAAATATCTTGTGAAGGCGTTCACTTGAATTATGAATTATAAATTTGTCTCTAACATGAATTATTATGAAATATATTTTGCGAAGGTTTTTTTTTTTTTAATGTGCCCCATTGAAAATTTATAAGTTACTGTTACAAAAGAGTGCCTTACTGAATAAAATAAGGCATATTAATTATTTACAGTCGATGCAGACGAAATAAGAAGGTTGGGCAAAAGATTCAGGAAACTGGATCTAGATAACAGTGGTGCTCTCAGTATTGATGAGTTCATGACTTTACCAGAGTTGCAACAAAATCCTTTAGTACAACGTGTCATAGACATATTTGATGCAGATGGAAATGGAGAGGTAGATTTTAAAGAATTCATCCAAGGTGTATCTCAATTCAGCGTCAAGGTGAGGCCACAAACTCGATAAAACATTTATTTTAAAATATTATCTTCCTATCACTTTAGAAAATAATACATTATACATTATTTATGTATTACAGGGTGATAAGGAGAGCAAACTGCGGTTCGCCTTCCGAATATACGATATGGACAATGATGGTTTTATTAGTAATGGTGAATTGTTCCAAGTACTAAAAATGATGGTAGGAAACAACTTGAAGGACACTCAGCTACAACAAATAGTCGACAAAACTATATTATTTGCTGACAAAGATGAGGATGGCAAGATTAGTTTTGAAGAATTCTGTTCGGTGAGTTTTCTTACTTTAGTGTCTATCAATAAACATAAGCAATACATTCAGTGCATCATTGACTTTTTGACTGTAAAAACTGAGTTGATAAAAATTTTTTTTTTTTTTTTTAGGTTGTCGGTAATACCGACATTCACAAGAAAATGGTGGTTGACGTTTAAGTAAACGAAAAAACGCGTAAACACTCAAAGTACTAATAATCGCGATGATTCGATTGGGTATTATCATAAAAATGAAGAAGTACTTTCTTTCTAAATCCCTTACAATTTTGTCTTTGTATGAATATTTATACATTTGCTAAACTAATGCATATCGTAACTTGAGAAAGAGAAAAGATCAAATCGCATCTGCGAGATTATAGAGGTCAACTCCATTTAACACACAAAAAGAGATCTTTGAGGAAAAAAAAGTCAACTCAGGTTAAATTAGCGAATTAAATAGAAACAGATTGTTTAAAGCATGATGACTTACTACATAAGGTAATTTTTGAATCTTTATTTTCCTCAAATATCCAAGTTGACCTTTTTGTAACTCAATCATTTAACTTGCGGGTTAAATCGAGTTGGTATGTTTTTTATAGCAGAGGCAAAATCTTCCCTTCTCCTCAGGAGACGATTTATGAAACTGTACTTGCCTCTGGACGCATATCTTCTTGCCAAATACCTTACTTTTGTACTCGTGATTTCCTGATGGATATTAAATGTGCAATATTATTGAGTACTTTATAATCGTGTGCCTATTATACCAAAGTATATTTCTGAGTTGAAAAAAAAAAAAAATCATGTCTTTAAAATGTACTGCTTTAATCTATTTGGTGTGCAATTGATTTTAATACATTAGCTTAGAAATTTGTTTGCATTAAAATTTTGTAATATTGAAATATGATAATACCCAAAATTTTAAATTGTATTGATAACTGAAAAATAAATCTATTTAAAAAATAGGACGAGAAGAGTACGAGTTGAAAAAAAGAAAAAAAAATTATAAATATAAAAATTAAGTGATTGTCATCTTTCATAAATATAAAAGAATTTCCATTTTTATGAGAATTATATAAATATATATATTACATCATTATACCGTCGCTACGATTTTACTTATGGTAGCGTTAATTATCATTATTTGTATGTGTATAATGATCTCTTCTTGTCCCTTTATATGCTAGAGTATTTCGTTAAAAACAAATCCAACAAAACTATTAAAATTATTACGATAATCTTTCAGCACTTTCTGCTCGAATCAGTCACTTCTACCTCTACAGGGTTTCGTTATAGCCCTTATGTACCTTAACTTATTGTTACCTGCGAGAATACACTTGTAATTTATATACATATAGTAAATAATGAAAGATAAAGGTGATAAAAGCGTTGCAAGCCAGTAAAAACTTTTTTTGTAAAAATATCGGTAGTTTATGTCGATTTAGCTGATGGAAAATGAGATTCAAAGAAATATTTAAAAGTGTATAGAGCGACAGAGTTGTCGGAAAACTACGCGCTAAAAGTCTTAGATTTTTTTCTACTATGTGCTGCATACTTGGGTTCTAGAACTTTAATTTAAAAAAATTTTAATTTGCCCATGTTATTAATTGTAATTGATGAATTTAAAATCAAATAGAAGATTGTGCTGTTTTATATTAACAAAAAATTTTAATAACAATTTTCACGTGAAAATTTTTTACAACCACGATAAAAAAAGTATGATTGAGGTGTTGCAAAAAGTTTTCTAATTCNGCCGGCCAGGACTACATTACCACTTTCCCTGCACACTCAGACGATATCCTCGAGTTCGCCAAGCTGCTCTCTGAAGACACCAATCGAAATGTTAGGGGATATGTAGCAACTCCCATAAAAAATACTACCATACCTGATCCACACGAACCAGTCTCCACCTCCAGTGTCGGATACGGAGAACTTCTCGCTGCGAATCAGGATGGCTGCGCATTTTGTCCTGTCACAGAACCAGCCTCGGCCCGGTAACGTTCGGGATGGCTCACTTATGAAGAGCTAATCCACCCCCCAGGCCCGGGAAAACTGGTCCAGCAGATCGTGAGCGAGCACGATCCTATCCAGGTTTACCTGCATAAATTTGTATCTATTTTTAACCGATGCACATAATAGCAGTTATTGTTTTGTGCTTTCACGTTCACGAATAAGGATCGTTGAGTCTTTTTTTTTTTTTTTTTGTGCTAATCTCGGATTGTTTGGTAGATTCCCGAAACAGATCGCCGAATCACATGCCCATATGCTTACATACACGTGCTAACACGAACAGCATAAATGATATCAGCGCATTCGAATTGTTGTATCAAATGCCAGGATGCATAACACGAAAAAAAGCAATTATATGTAGTTGTACAAAACTGTATGTTGTGATCATAAATGCTCGCATGTAAAGTAATTTCCCTCAACAGCAGTTTCAAACACATGAAATACCTAGATCGAGAATAGTAAACAGCAAACAACGATGTAGTGAAACAAAACAAAAATTAAATCGATACAAAATGGAAATTAAAAAAAAACACGCCTCTGTAAGTTAAGCGAGAGTGCGAGCGAGTGTTTGTTTGAATGTATGTTTTACCATATGTTTGTGCTAAAGACTGACACACATACATGAGTATAGGAACCTTGGCATCATCTTTCGAAGCGTCTTCAATCCACACTTGCCGCGGATCACAACTACGTATCGCATGGTCATTAAAAATTTCAAATTTACAATGATGATTCAATATTATGTATGTTACAAACAAGTATAATATGCATATGCTGATATTACAAGAATAAAAAAAAATCTTATTCTACCGTTGTAACTATTTGTATATGTACATGTTACGTGGTCTCACTGAATGTTCAAAGTTGATTAAAAAAATGAAAAAAAAAAAAAAATTATAATAATAAGTCACGAATCATATTGAAAAGAATCTCTTATACCTAAATAAAATATTTGAAAAAAAGACCTAAATCTCTCTGTTTTCCAGCAATTTATACCGAGGAATGAAGTCTTTTTTAGACTCAGACATGTGAGAAACTACTAAACTGAAAAATCATACACTTTTGTGTCAATTTTTATTTTAAAAAATTTGATTCAATACATTCTAACATCTTTTTTATCCGTAAGTAAACAACATGAGTATTTAATGTATACAATCGCTTACGTAAACTGTTTACACCTCTCCCTTCTTTCTCGACGCTCATTGAAGTAAAAATTTTTTTTTTTTTAATTTTGCAACACTGCAGGAATACATCCTATCAGGTACAGCAGTCGCCCCATTGGATAGACGTTAAAACCATACAAAAAATAATCAAAATTGTAATCTCCCTGTAAAAAATTAAGAGCTCCGGTTCTTCAACTCGCTGCGCAAAATTTTGCCGGACGCATTTCTCGGTATGGCTTCGATAAACGAGACACCACCAGCCAGTTTTTTGTACGGTGCCACCTGAAAATATGGTTTTTTCATGTATACGTATTTTACATTATTTGACATACGCACAAAAAAAAAGGTTTATATATTTTACTGGTATAATTATGCCTATGCATACCTTTGGCGTGATAAAGACCTGCACTTGATCGGCGGTTATGTCGAAGCCTGGTTTCCGCACCACGTACGCCTTGGGAAGCTCACCAGCTACGGGATCTGGGACGCCGATCACGGCTGCGTCCGCGACTCCCGGTATCTCCAGTATCAACGACTCCAGCTCCGTTGGCGAGACCTTTTTTTTTAGACATGATTATCATTACTATTATTACCTAATGTGTATTATCATATTGGTACCTATATGCATCGTAATTTTTCTTCAACACAACTTAATTGGCTTCAATTTGATCAACCAGTAAATAAAAAAAATACATGCACACAATGGTATAAGGTGTATGCCGGAGAATTTCAACAAGTTTTTCAATGCGAGACCATGTATTGAATTAACAAATCGTCAAACTATTGCAGCGCTCACCTATGTATCATATTTACAGTACTTTTTATCGTAATTATAAAATAAGGCAACATAAACATAATGTGTATTCCACGCGTACTCGCGTTTTATTGATTTATTCTTTTATGAGCCTTATTATGTGTATTTAGAATTTTTCATTGAAAAGTTTTGCCAAGTACAGATATAATTGTTTATCGTTTATAAAAAAAGAGTGAGAAAAATAATATTTTAAAAAAGTAATAAATCTTGAGAAATCGAGAACGGTGCAATTAAATTTCGCGCAAAAATTTTGGAGCCAAAGTCAGTAGCGCCACTCGCGGTTGTTATCCGTACTATAAAAAATGTGTGTGGCGCGCGAGAGAGAGCGAGAGGGGGGTTAAAGCGGGGAGAAGAAGAGAGAGAGAGAAATACACACATAACCTCTCGTACTATAGTAATCGGGGATCGGGCAGATAGGTAAATTGAGAAAGTGTGTTCCTTTTACTCTTCGATTCTGTTTTCGGCAAGGTAAGTAAAGGCCGAAAGAAAAAAGGAGGAAATCAGATCAGCGATCGGTGGCTCGCTCACGCGTTTTTAGACCTGTAAAAACACGCGCACTTACTCGTACGCAAGTGTATTACGTTGGCTTAAAATTTCCTCTCTGCCTCTGCCACCGAAACTGCGGGGCAATAAATACTTGAAATATCACATGCGGAGCGTATCTATGTTTACAACGGTCTCTACTTAGTCTCTCTATTACTTCTATTACCTAGTGCTCAAAAGTAAACATAAATATATAAACTCGGTAAAGGCCAGCAACAGCCAGTGGCAGCTCGTGTCTCTGTTAGACATTTGCGCAATTTTTTCTGTAAGTATGCAATTTTTTGAGCATCATTATCATCAGGATTTTTCATTTCATATGTATAAAAATTGTTGCATTACTCAAATATTCACTCATGCAGGTGCACAGCGATAACCTTAACGAGCGAGATGATGGATAATCCGGAGGACGTGCTCCAAGCACTGGATGAGTTTCAGAAGATGAAGCCCTCGGAGATACCCAAGGTACTGGAGGAATATCTCACGTGGGTGGCCAAGACGGGTGAGCCAGTTTACCAGTGGAGTCTCATCAAGACGCTCTTCAGGGAAAAGCTACTCAGAGTTATGAACGAGTTTTGCGAAAGCGGTAACCCCAGCCTTCTTGGCCCACCACTGCCAAACGTTGAGCCATTCAACTACGAAAACATGAAGGGCAGCTTGCTCGAACGCTTGGAAAGCTTTTCCAATCCTCCTTTTACCGTCCAGCGCATATGCGAATTGCTCATTGCACCCAGAAGGGAGTACAATCGCATTGACAAATACATGAGGGCTGTTGAAAAAAACATATTGGTGGTATCCACGAGGGAGCCAGGAGCGTTTGGCAGGCGTAGCGAGAATGGAGACAGTCTGGTCAACGGATCTGTTGAGGATGAAACCTCTCACCATGGCCAGTCCTCCAATGACGTTGACATGGAAAACTGGGTCAAAGATTGTACCAGCGCGACACCGACTGCCATGCACACAGCACCCAATGAAGACATGGCAGTTGACAGTAGTGAGCTCAAGTCTTTTGAGAAACAAGAGAGAATAGAACAATTGTCAGTCATCGATGCCACAGCCTCCAGCTATGTTACATCTGCAGTTGATTTCCAAGTGGCAACGACCATACCTCCGCCGATTCCAACTCCAGAGGTTTCTGCGGTTGTACAAAATCTGGCAGTTATAAGTGGCGAAGCACCCGGCCTTGTAGACGTTGATGCCATCATGAACGAGGATACTAGCTCGCAACCTAGCTTGGAGCTGGAGAGCGATGAAAACGACAGCAATGACTCCAAGAAATTGCCAACTACTTTCCAGACTAAAGATTTTAAGTTGGATGAAAATAAATCATCAGACTCTGAATCGCAAGACAGCAAATCGGAAGATAGTGTTGAAAGCGTGGAGTGCAGCAAAGAAACTGAACTGATTCAGCCTACCTATACAGAACAAAAACCAGTGGATCAACAAGAAAGTTCACATGAAGTGGAAGATGCAAGTAAAATCAATGCTTTAAGTGCTGTTGCTGGTGAACCTGAACAAGTTACTATGAAAATTGAACCACCGATTTGTGAGAAAAGTGAAGTTGA
Source organism: Copidosoma floridanum (assembly GCF_000648655.2). The sequence continues at coordinate 2,336,508 of NW_019379589.1, forward strand.
TTCTAACGTGTGTGCAGATGGTTTTCAACTTGTAAATAACGTTGAAGTAAAACAAAACGATACAGAAGAGAAAGTAGAAGTTACTCCAGTCTTGAAAGAGGAAAGTATGCATTCGATTAAAGTTTTGACCGAGGAAAAAGTAGAAATCAAAGCTGAATCCGTCATTCAAGAAAACATACAAGTATTGACTGGTCCTCTTGAGGAACCCTCTGACAAAACTTCAAACGAGACAAATATAGCAATCATAGAAGAACCTCCTTCAAAACAAATTGACTCTAATAGTTCAATAGAACATCAAAGTACAGAACTGACAATACAAGAAGTTGTAGAGGACGAGGTGGAAGCAAAAACCATAGTTCCAGATTCAATTCCTTTTAACGAAGAGCCTAAAGAAACGAAAGTCGAAGAGCCTAGCGACGATGCAGTATCAGCTATTACAGAAGAATTGGTAACAGTCCCTGATACTGAACCACAAAGTGTCATAACCAACATTAACAACTGTTTGGTTGAATCACAAGTAGCAGCTGTACCAAAAGAGGATAGTCAAGTGGTCACGGCAAGCTGTGAACAAACCGTTAGTATCAAAGAAACAGTAGAATCAATGGACGTCGATGATGGTTCGGTAGCAAGTGTACAGCCTGAAGAACCTATGGAACAAGATGTGACTGAGGCCATGAATAGTTAATACTAAAATGTTATTTTAAACAAATGGACTCTGGTTTTTTCTCACGAATTAATTTTCGTTGCACAATGGTTGTCAAAGAAAAAGTGCTGTAAAAATGTGTGTTGGTAGTATCAAGAAGAAAATAACAAAACCACTACACGAACCGAATTTAGTAAATTTCACACCGTTGCGTAAATATTAACACAAAAATCCAACATTCTAACTTTTTTTATCTTGTGTTTTGATGCAATTTAATGATGTATAGCTTTTATTTATGACCTACCACTGTAACTATTGAATGAAATTAAAATCATGCACATATGATTTTTTTCTAAGCAGCACATCATTAAATTGTAACAACAACGGTACGGAATTTACAAGGTTGATTTTTCACGGCGGTTTTTCTGGTCGCTCTGGATTCGAATAGCTAATGTAAGTGATATTTGCTTGATGTTTCCTCTCAATGTGACGACGCCTTGAGCTGCACCAGGGATCAATTTTTTCAAGTTAACTTTATACACTTATCTTCCTACAGCAACAATTTGTTACAAAATCTCAAGTAGAAGTGAACCACTGCCTGTTTCAATGACGTCTTATGATGAATACAAAAACATGAGAATTTATAGAAAAAAAAAAAAAATTTATCACACACAGTGGTTACGTTCTCTTTGCAACTTGAAGTATGTTTTTAACTCTATAAGGTTGTTTCATAAAAAAAAAATTTTTTCTCTTGCGTTTTTGTATAAAAAAAAAAAAAAAAAAAAAAAAAAAAAAAAAAAAAAAAAAAAAAAAAAAAAAAAAAAA
>NW_019379589.1:2341865-2376841 GCF_000648655.2 Copidosoma floridanum
AAAAAAAAAAAAAAAAAAAAAAAAAAAAAAAAAAAAAAAAAATTCACCTACAAAGCTTTCAGCTGCATTATTAAACAAAAACTTGATTATATTCACCAATAAACTGATGTACCGATTTAAAAAGTTACAACCAACTTTAACAACAATTACCAAAATCTGTCCACGTACCGCTATGATACTAACAAATAAACTATCGAGGAAGGAAAAAAATGATATGACACTTGATGCCGTGCAGATCGAAAGAGAGAGAGAGAGAGAGAGGGGGAGAGTATCGTCCAACGCGCCCCCAATATTGCCGATTAAATCGCTAACAGTCAATCAACGAGCCCTAAAGAGGAGATGAAACAAAAAAATAGTTAAAATAAACAGACGTCTTGATCTTACTCGAGGAAATCATACGCGAATAATGTGTGTATGCATGTGCGATAGGTTGTAGTAACGTCGATCGCGTATTGTAATGACCGTATCGCACATGCACAGCTTGCGTAAGCGCGCCCGCGTTCGCATTAGCGACTAATTATTGCCTACAGCGAGCTCCAAAATAATTGTGAAAAATACACGAGTTTTTAGAGAAAGAGAGAGAGGGATACGCTCATTTAACATCAGCGGCAGCACGAACGCGTGTTAAACACGTGTTATATGTATTTATGCGTTTGTGGTTGTCGAGGGAGAGACAATAGATTGATTTTGTTTACTCTTCTTTCGCTCTCTCGTCGAGCAGTGATGTCACCACAACACGAGACGTATTATAATTATGCTCCCTTGGGGTGCAGTATAAAAAAAAAAAAAATACGATGAGAAACCGAGCATGAGTTCGAAAACGAGTTCGAAAATGCATGATCAAGACATATTGAGATAGATTAGTGTAGTAGAGATTACCACGGCGGCCTTGTCTTTCCAATTTTCCGACTTTGACCAGACGAACTGGCTGAGCGTCTGGTTTGGCGCCTCGATTTCCCCATACCGACTTTCCAGTACACCAGTGTTGCCGCTGCTGCTGTAACTCGCGTGATTGGCAAAACTGATCGACCGTAGTGTTAAACCACTCGTCGCTCGTCTGCCCACGATTTTGCAGCACAGCATCGACATGTCTACACGGGAAACGAAACAAGGCTTTCAAGTGCGACCGTTAATGAAAGTTACACTTTTTACGCTTCTAGGAAATTTATTTATAAATCGGTCGACCGATCTGTACGAGGGGAAAAAAAACAACAGATTTTTAAAACAAACTAAAAGATTTCCGCACAGCGGTCGTTCGAAAGGGGTGGTTGATCGCTGACCCTCGAGCGTCAGTTGACGGAGACACAACAGGTACGATATTACAAGAGAGGCAGCGCAGAGACGCGGAACGAAACGTCAGTCGCTGCAAGTGTATATACACAGGAGCTAATGTTGTATGCATATAATATACGCCCGTCTAAGCTCGGAAGCCGACTGAGGAGACGGAACTGCGTAAATTTAAATAGTGACCTGCGTGATTCTCACTGGCTGGCTGGCTAGCGCGATATACAGCCGCGAGTGAAAGTGTGAGTACACACGAATATACTACAAGCGGATGACGCTACACGTGCCTTTTTTTCACTCTCTCTCTCTCTCTCGCCACCCACCATCCCTCTCTTTAGATTTTTCGTTTTATCAATACAAATTCCAACCATATCAGAGATAAGCGAGTAACTTGATAGAATTGGCTTTGAAGTTCAAGGCTGGGATTATAGGTTTACTCTCTCCTCCCTTCGTCAATGCAGGGAACACGTGCGCGCAGTGAAATCCGGGGTTTTGCGACTCGAGCGGAGGAAAATATTTATAAAAATTATTGGGTCCGTCAAGTAGATTATATAAAAATATATTGAAACGCGCGAATTTTTTTTTTTCTTGGGCCTTCAAAAATATTCACCGCTAGTGCTGCCTTTCCTCCGTTACACGTGTTCTTTTTGTTTCGTGAAGGAGCCTCGTACAAAAATCTCTCTCTCTCTCTCTCTCTCTTTCTTTCGACCGCATCGCATCGCACAATGACACAATAATTGCTTATCTCGACGTTTCGTTTCTTCGTCTAGTAGTCGTAGACACTCCGTTTCACGCAGCAGGGCAAGCTTCACCCGAAAGTCTGGTACTTGACGAGCTTCCGAAAGAGGCCATCCGGCAGAGCCATCAGCTCCTCGTAGGTGCCGCTCTCCACCACCCTTCCCCCGTCCAGGGCGGCTATCTTGTCCGCGTTGCGTATCGTGCTCAGCCGGTGGGCTATCGTAAGGACGGTGCGGCCCTTTGTAGCCCGCTCTAGAGCCTCTTGCACTAGCTTCTCGGACTCAGAGTCCAGGGCGCTCGTCGCCTCGTCCAGTATCAGGATCTTCGGATTCTGCGAAACAAGTCGTACAATTTTCAGACAAGGGAATCGAAAATAACGTCAAGTATAATTTACCTTGATGAGAGCGCGCGCGATAGCGACCCGCTGGCGCTGGCCTCCACTGAGAGTGATTCCCCGCTCGCCCACGTGGGTGTCCAGGCCGTTGGGCATCTTCTCGACAAACTCCAGGACGTTGGCTTGCCTGGCTGCTCGCAGCACGTCCTCCTCAGTCGCGTCGGTGCTGCCGTACGTTATGTTTTCCCTGATGGTGCCGTTGAAGAGGACCGGCTCCTGAGCGACGAAGCCAAACTGCCGCTTTGCCCAGCGTGGCTCCAGCTCTCGTAGGTCGTGGCCGTCCAGCAGCACCGAGCCACCGACCGGGTCGTACAGCCTTAGGAGCAAGCAGGCCACCGTTGACTTCCCGGAGCCGGAGGGCCCGACGACCGCGGTCATCGAGTTTCTCGGGATTTGGAGGTTGAAGTCCCTCAGGATCATCGAGTCGCTCCTCGCTGGGTACGCAAAGTCGACGCCCTTGAAGACAATGTCTCCCGAGAGTTCTGCCTTTGGGATCCGGCCGCCCTCGATCGGTATGCTCGGCTGGCGGTCTATCAACTCGAACAGCCGCGTACTGGCGCCGAGGGCTTTGTTCAGCTCGGAGTAGAAGCTCGACAGCCCACCCATGGATATACCCACGTAGGCGGCGTAGAGGAGAAACGCGCTGAGGTTGCCGACGGTTATCGTCGAGTCGGAGAGCATCGAGCCGCCGTAGTAGAGCACCGAGAGTATTATCGCGTTGCCCGAGAGCCCCGTCAGTCCGTAGAACGAGCCACGGTAGAAGCTCTCCTTGTAGCACAGTTTTAGCAGGTCCTTCAGCTTATTGCCGTAGGTCTCGATTTCGTTGAGCTCCTGGGCAAAGGCCTTTACCGTCCTTATGTTGCTGATCTTCTCCTCCGCGGTCGTGTTTAGTACGGCGAGGCTGTTTTGCACGTCTTTCGAGATTTTCTTGACAAACCTGCCGTAGAGAATGGCCATTCCTGCCACTGGAGGCACGACCGAGAGGCCCACCAATGCCAATTGCGGAGACACGTAGAACATCATCGAAATCCCGGCTGTCGTCATAATGCCAGATCTCAGACCGTCGGATATGTTGCTCGTGACCGCCGAACTCACGAGCTGCGCGTCACCTGTTTCATAAAATTTAATTATTTTCTAATTACGTGTACGGTTCAACTGTTGCTTTTATGGTGTCTTACCTGACAGTCTCCCGACCAATTCTCCAGTGCTGACGGTATCGAACATGGCGGTCTCCTGACTCAAAATAGCGGCGTACGCCTTTTTCCTCAGGGCCTGAGTGATCTTGTGTCCCGTCGTTGACATGAGATACACTCGGGCAAAGTTGCACAATCCACCAAACACAAAAACTCCGAGCAGCACGAGACAAACATTACTCAAATTGTCCCTTGTCTTGTCCTGGTCTTTGGTGTAAATAATGTCTATGATTTTACCAAGGCAGAATGGTACAGCCATAGTAACTGTAGAGGATATGATTAAAAATGTAATGGCACCTAGAAGTCTCCACTTTTCCGGCGCTGCCAGTAAAAGCAATCTGCGGAGCTCTTTGTTTTTAACTTTTTTAAAACCACCAGCCTGTTTGCTGGCCTCTATCACTCTGGTCTTGAAGGCATCTGAGGTGAATTTCTTCAAGTGCTTGAGGTTCAGCAATTTTCTCCTCGAAAGCTGAGACGATTGTAAAACGTATGTCCGCGCGTAACACTTGGAAAGTGAGTTGTTATACAAGTTACTCGGTCTCATGTGCAGAAAAGTGCCTGCCCTTATAAACCTGCACAGCATCATCGTTACTTATTTACAATATTGACAGTTATACTCCTGAAAAAAGGGCAATAAAAAAATTAAAAGGTATACAAACAACGTAAAATGAAACGTAAGCGTACACGCTAAACTTACCTTGTCGATGGAAAATGCTGCTTGTCACGCCACAATCATCAAAACCATTACAATATCGACTAGTTCAGCCATCCTAATCAAAAGTTATTTCTCATGACATCTCTCTCATCAGCTGTTACATCAAAAACAACTATCGATGAGGAACCATTGCATCTCACCTTATTAGATACGTCGGGTGATTAAGCAGTTTCTTATTATGATTGAAATCTTTCGTAATTTTCGCATAATTTTCTACTACATAATTAAGTATATATACTTATACGAGTGAGCAGCGCAACATGCAATCGCATATGTTTTTGCTCGTATTCTATATCGTCTGCTCCGGTTGGTTGCGTGTGGGGGTGAAGACCCAACTTTCCTGACGGAGTGCGTCTGCTATACTGCTGCATGCAGCGTGTGTTGTTGTGGACAAAATCAAAACAACCTATCGGCTGACGCTGATGACTCAAATGTAAAGATTGAAAGCATACTCGATACATTGCCCTTGGAATATTTTTAGGATATTCTTAATTTATGTTGAAATCAGCGCGATTTTGAATTAATCATATGGCAGCCAAACAACGTCAACGCAATGCTGCAGGTTTTAAAAAGGATCCCAAACAACACAACAGCAGCAAGGATCTTTCCAAGTGAGCATCATTTACTTAATAGATGATTTTTCCTTACATCGATACAAGTTCTAATTACCTTTGTAATTTAGGTCGTCGAATGAAAAGCAGGTGGAAGATAACATGGGGTTGATCTATCCTGGAGGAGATATGGCCTTCAAACTCCTGCTGTCAGCTAGATTTTGCTCTGCCATTTGGAGCCACATAACTGACTGTGACGAAACCTACAATTTTTGGGAACCAGTTAGTCGTCTGTTGAAACATTAAAGTGTTTAATTATATATAAAATTATATTTTTTCTTTTAGAGTCATTTTCTCCTCTATGGAAGTGGCCAACAGACTTGGGAATATAGTCCACAGTATGCTCTACGATCTTACACCTATTTGCTGATACACATGGTGCCTGCCAAGCTTTATTCCTTCATATTCGAGCCCAATCCCGCTCATGTTTTTTATTTCGTGCGATGCTTATTATCACTAGGCTGTGCTCTTTCAGAGGTCTACTTTTACAAGTAAAGCTATTGATCACCCATCTTACTTATTATTGGAACTATACGTAGAACTAATTTTTTATTTGCTATTTTCAGAAATGTGTGCCGTGAATTTGGTATTCACATTGCAAGACTGACACTCGCATTTCTCATATTTAGTTCTGGAATGTTTATTTCTAGTGCTGCGTTTTTGCCGTCATCGTTTTCAATGTAAATTGTACAATTTTATCATTACCAGATGTTTAAAAAACGAGAAATTTTATTCATAGAATTGATCAGGTATTTCAGTACTGTTGCCATAGCTGCTTGGTACGGACGAAAGTATGAGCTTGCTATATTCGCCACGGCAATCTCGAGTCTACTTGGCTGGCCTTTTGCGGCACTTCTCGGGTATTTTGACTTATAATACGTACATACGCCTCATGTCTAACTCAAAAATAACTTAAAAATTTTTTCGCTTACAGGGTGCCCATTGCAATCGAAATGCTAGTACAGAAGCAAAAGTTGTTAATGTTTTTTAAGTGGGCCATCATCTCGGCCATAGTAATACTGTTGCCAATGATATGGATAGACTCGATTTATTATGGAAAACTAGTTGTCGCACCGCTTAACATCGTTTTGTACAATGTTTTCTCCTCTACTGGTCCAAATCTTTACGGAACTGAACCTTTTAGTTACTATTTAGTCAATGGATTTCTTAACTTCAATTTTGTTTTCATCGCTGCTCTATTTACTCCTGTAGTGCTGGTAATTTATTCTTTTTTTTTTTATACGTTCTAATGTATACGTTTTACAATTGTATTTTTTTTCCATTACAGATTTTAGGATGGGCATTCATCCCTGCAAAGCCACGGCATCATTCATGCTTGCCATACTGGTACTCATTAGCACCCCTATACGTCTGGATGTTGGTTTTCTTCTTGCAACCGCACAAGGTTCGTTATTACGAACTTTTTCGTGGTGAATTCGATAAAAAATACTCTGCTTTATTTTGCAGGAGGAGCGTTTTTTGTTCCCCGTTTATCCTCTAATTTGCTTAAACGGGGCCATTACTGTTGACACTGTACAAAAGCTTTATTTTTTCGTTAAAACTAATCTGTGGGATAAAGTCAAAGTATCTAGTCATTATTTACAATACACAACCCACATAACGGTCACTGCGATCGTTGTCTGTGGATTTTTCGGACTATCGAGATCCATTAATTTGTACCTTGGTAAAAGAGAGAAAAACCATAAACTCGTACTTTTCACTCGAATTTTCGTAATTCATTACAAATTTCAGCGTACCACGCGCCAATGGAAGTCATGATGGACGCGAATAAGTTGTGGTCCGATAATCTGGTAGCCAAAGACATAAACGTCAATTTTTGCGTTGGCAAAGAATGGCATCGTTTTCCAAGCAGTTTTTTCTTTCCATCAAACAAGTAAGTAATCCAACCAAGCTACGATTTTTCGCAATCTTTCGAATACCCTGTGCCATTTTTTCAGCTGGAAGCTGCAATATTTGAAAACGGAATTCAAAGGCCAACTCCCTCAGCCATTTTTAAACCACGAAAATGCCACAAGCATAATACAGCCGAATTTCAATGACATGAATCGAGAAGAACCAAGTCGATACGTAAGCATCTGAATCCTTTTTGGGAAAATAAATAAGTACGTTGGATGAATAAAAGACGTTCAAAATTTCAGATCGACGTTGCGAATTGTCATTTTCTGTTGGACTTGGATAACGGCAAGGAAACGCCATCAGAGCCAAACTACTCCCGCCAATCGAACCGATTCAACATCGTCAAGTCTTCTAAATTCCTGTTGAACTCCGAGTGAGTAGCAAACGAACAAATCGCGTAAATACCAATTTTTTTTTCCACCTTATAACATGACAATTAAATTCGAAACATTTCGTTGCAGATCCCATCCGTTGTTCCGAGCCTTTTACTTTCCATTTGGATCAAGCAAATTCTGCTCGTACGGAAACTACAATCTACTGCAAAATGCGTCATTCAAGTTGTCAAACAAACAAAAAAGTTGATACTATCGTTGAACGAAAATTTCAGTTAACAGTCAATCACGCATACCTGTATACATGTACATGTGTAAGGGACATGTAAAAAGCACACGCGATGTTTCACGCATTGGAACGATGTTTACTCGTTTTTCTGTTATTTGAAAAGAAAAAAAAAAAAACAAAAAAACCACAATACATTTTTCAATGAAAAGTATCAATTGCTCGTGCTTTGTTTATTTCGAAAAAGAAAATTGATTCCCCATCACGTATGGCGTTGGACTTGCGGGGGTAAGACTTAAATTACAAATGCGGTGTTACAAGCGCTTTGTTCCACAGAGGAGACAAAGTCGCTGTTGCACAAAGCGGAAAAGAATAAGGGCCATTAAAAGCCGGGGAAAAAATAGGTGCGCCGCCACGCACTGCGGAGAGTGTCCGAGAGAGCGCGGGGGCGTGAAGAGCGAAAGAATAGCGCGCGGCTATACAGCCATGGGGTAATGACGAGAGGGGGGGGAGAGGAAGTATAGAAACAGATTACTAAACTGTCATGTATATACGTACATACATAGTCGCAGGGAAACAAGATTATACAGGCGATCTCCGTTTTGGGTATTATACATGCGCGTACTTGGATCATTCCGTCAAAACTGACCGGCTATTCCGCGCCCCACGCTTAAGCGATTTCTCACGCGGTGCAAGCTGACAGAAATCGAATCGGGAATTGAATAATCTTTCACGGATTTGTTTTCAAAAGTTGAAAGCGCTCCAAAAAAAAATTGTGCGTCAAGGTTGGCCTGCGAGGATAGTTTTCCCCGGAATCGGTAATGATCGCTTGTCAGCATCACCTGTACACAAATGCAAAATACCGATTCCACCATACATACGTATACCTGCGTATATACTATGCATGATTCGATCGCGGTTCCCTTCTCTTATTTTTCTCTCTCGTCACACACGGTCACCGTCACACACACACTCTCGACTCTCGCGGGTCACACACACACACACACAGGTGTTGGTGTGCAGGTACACACAATGCACGTGTACATATACTACACACACGCGCGCGCGCGTTTGTTTGTGTTCAGCTTAAGGCCCCGCGCTCTCTCAGGTGTTTGGGTGAACCCACTTTTTGGCCTTTAGTTCCCCACGAGCAGCTGAGCTCTGCGCGACACACTCGTTGCAATGCTGCCGATGCCGATCGCTACCCGCTCGGTACCCATTGTACGTAGTGCATATGATATTACTATATTATACACACATCACCACCTGTGTTTAGTTTGAATTAATTCTCGTACGGCCTATTTTTTTTTTTTTTCTTTTTTTTTTCTTTTTCGTTTAATGTTCCTCGACTCCGAAATCGTTCAACTTTTCAGAGATAACAAAACCATCGCACGATTCGCAGTGTTTGCGCGCGCGCTGACGCATTTAAGCCCATCATCATCATCATTATCCTGTAACTCGTTCAAGGCTGATATGCTGCTTGTTGGATATATACGTTATACAACTGATCGGCGCTAATTGCTCTCAAGTTGCAGGTACATAATTATATACCTTGTACATCTCACGTAACTATACGTATCTTAATTGTACTTACTACATAATTTTTACGTGTATTATTGTGCTATTCCGTACGTATATGTGTGTCTATATGCACTATACCGTCACGTACCTAAATCGTATCTCAATCATCTTCCTCCTGGCTCGTTCTGCTCGTTGCTTCGTCTGATTACTCATACTCAATTACATAATATATACATGTACAACTTGTGTACTATTTTTTTTTTTTTTTTTTTTTTTTTTTTTTTTTTTTTTTTTTTTTTTTTTTTTTTTAGTGTACCTAATATTGACCGACTCGTGACAAATGATTAAACCTGTATAGCGATGAAATTTTTGTAATCAAAGTACATTTTATGTATCGTTGATCAGTCGATTCGTTGCCGATCAAACGCGCGACCCGTAGTAAGTGTGAATGAAAATCGGATGGGTACGATGTATGAAAAAAAAAAAAAAAAAAAAAAAATGTACACGCGACAGAGCAATAACAGAGCCAGTGTGTAGTATATATTATACGAAGACAACAACGTATATACACTTACGTCGGAATGTGCAGAAGAATGGCAAAAGGTAGGCGCGCGACGAGAAAGAGAGCTTATATACCTGTATATACAACCCGCCCGCACATACATATATATATGTGTGTGTGTGTGTGTGTGTGTGTGTGTTATTGCTTTTCGTCAGCAGTCACGGTGGTTCTTACTTATATGGATAGGTATCGCGTGTGCTCGGTTAGCTCATTCTCCCGATCCCCGAGATGTAGCGCGGGCCGGGGGAGCGCCAACAGGTGTGTGCGAGACACTTGCAAAGGTGCATCTCTCTCTCTCTCTCTCTCTCTTATGTATCTGTCACTCCTGTATAGGGTTTGTTTGGTTTGTGCAGGCGCAGGTAAAACGTTGCGATACTCGTGGTGGCCGAGAGGAGATAGTATAGTAAAAATGCAGGAGAGGGGACAACAACAGTTGCAAGCCAAGGAGCAGCTCGAGCCCGCGGAGCTGGTGGGCCTGGTGGCGCGGTCCGTCGAGGGCACGGCTGCCAAGGGCATGCCGATCAAGGGCCACGAGGACCTGTGGGTCGAGATACAAGCCAACACGTTTCGCAACTGGGTGAACGAGCACCTCAAGCAGAGCGAGCGCGGCAATCGGTGCGGACCGGTCCTCGATCTCGCCGATGACTTTAGGGACGGCACGCGGCTGTGCGCCCTCGTCGAACAACTCACCGGCAAACCACTCGCCAAGTGGAACCCCGCACCGGTCAATCAGCACCACCACCTCGAGAACGTGTCCACGGCACTTAAGGCCGTAGAGGCCGACGGTGTCAAGCTCGTCAATATCGGTATTCATATTACGTCGTTGTACATACTTGTGTTTTGTTTACCGTGTTGGATTTTATTATTTTTCCGCTCAGGTAACGTCGACATCGTCAATGGCAATCTCAAGCTGATACTGGGTCTCATCTGGTCGCTGATAGTCAGGTACCAGATCGGCAAATCTAAATTCCCCCCGAGAAAACTGATGCTCTCCTGGTTAAAGGTTGGCACCTTCGAACGTGTTTCAATGTTTTTTTGTTTTTTTTTCTTTTTTTTTATTAACAATAACACATCATGTGCGTCGTTCGTTGTCCAGGGTGTCCTGCCGGAATGCAGGGTCAACAACTTCACCACCGACTGGAACTCGGGCGTTTACCTGAGCGCGCTGTTGAACTACTGCAAACCGGGGCTCTTCCCCCACTGGCGGCAACTCGATCCCACGGACAAGTACTACGCCCCTTTGTTTTTGTTCATTTTTCTTCACCGCGTTGTAAGTACACGTGCAAGGGTATGATGATCGTTGCTCCTTGCAGGGTGTACAATTGCCGGAAGGCCATGGAAATAGCGAAGCGAGAGTTCGACATACCGATGGTCCTCCAGCCTGAGTACCTGGCCTCGACCTACCTGGACGAGCTCTCCGGCATGACTTACCTGTCGTACTTCCTGAAGGAGGGCTCGCCGGGCTTCCACGCGACCCTCCGCTGGGTCAACTCTCAGCTTCCCTACAGTTCCATCCAAAATTTCACGGTTAGTTGTTATTTCATATTTTTTGATCCACCGGTGATGGTGAATGACGAAGGGACAAAACAATATAATTGGTGTCGCAGACCGACTGGAACGATGGAACGGCGTTGTGCGGCATAGTCCGGAACTTGGGCGGTCCTGCGCCCCCCTACGACAAAATCGACCGGAGCCCCGGGTCGTGGGAGCGAAATTTGCAGCAGGGCATCGACGGCGGCAGAAAACTGGGAGTGGAGCCGCTGCTCAAGGCCAAAGACATGGCAGACCAGAACGTCGAGCACCTCGGCCTCATGGCTTACGTCGCCTTTTTCCAGTGGGTCAAGCCACGGCCGCAGCTCAACGAACAGGCCGTCGTCCACATCGACAGCACCTCGGCCAGGGTCCACCAGCCGGTATATAAATCTTTGGAAAAAAAAAAAAAAAAAAATCCCAAAAACCGCGCTCCAAGTGATTCGTGGTGGTTTTTCCAGGCCCACTTCAAATTGGAGCTCATATCGAAGGATGTGATTACGAGGCAGATACGCGGCGAGGTGACGAGTTCGAGCGGCCGGTCCGAGTGCCGGCTCACGTGGAACGGCCTCCACGGAAAGGGCACCTTTGTCCCCGCGGAAGTCGGAATGCACAGAGTAAGCCGCGATTGTTTGTTTCCTTTGATTGAGAAAAAAAAAAAAAAAAAAAAAAAAAAAAAAAAAGGTGTCGTTTGCGTATAGCTGATGGTGTACAACGACGGCGAGGCCCTACTCGGCTGCCCGTACTACTTCCGGGTCCACCCTCCCCTCACCAAAATAAAAGCGACCGGCATGGACCCCTGCGCCATCGGATCGGTCGTCGAAGTTCTAGTCAATAGTTACGGTAAGTCCCACACCGAGACGCCAATGACATAATTATATTACACGCAACACCTGTTTTGTGACGATGACGAGTGTGACGAATATAGGCACTAGTCACGAGGGCGTGAGCGTGTCGGCGTGGTCGCCCACGGGACGCGAGCTCAACTGCCCGGTACGGGAGAACGACGGGGTGCACACGGCCACGTTCGAGCCGGACGAGACCGGCGAGTGGAGCATAGCCATAATGCACAAGGGCGCCCACATACAAGGTGGGCCCTTCAACTGCTTCGTCTTCGACCCGCACGGCATCCAACTGTCGAGCCTCGAGGGCGCAAGGCCCGGCCAGCCGTTCAACTTTACGGTCGACGCCAGCGCCACCGGGGGCCTCGGCAACGTCGTCCTCGACATCGTCCACGACAAGCAATCGGTCGCCCACATAGTCCGGGAGTACGAGCGCATGAGTTACCGCGTATCCTTCGTTCCCCGGGAGGTCGGCAAGTACCGGGTGTACGTCTACTTCAACGGCACGGACGTCCGGGGCTCGCCGTTCATCATCAGGGTCGGCACGCTCCAGCAGAGAAACGCCTCCAGGCGCTCCTCGGTCCTCTCCAAGACGGCCTCGCTCGACCGCAGGTCCAACAACAACGGCTACGCCACCACCACCAACACGGAGCTGTACGAGAGCAACAGGTCGTCCAGTAGCTTGAGGGGCTCCCCGGCACCTCCGTCCCCGAGGATCCAGCAGCGACCCCTGGCCAGGCGCTCGACCGACAGCCCGACCTCCTTCGCCGACGAGAACAAGGACAACAAGTCGAGCCTGTTTGGCCAGTCGTTCAAGTCGTCCGCGCACGGCTGGAGGCCGTCTCCGTCGGCGTCGCCCAGCGGCAGCCAGAGCAACCTCGACGGGCCCTTGTACAACGCGGCGAGGCAGTACGCCAAGAGCAACCTCGTCACCAATACGAGCTCGGCGTCGTCGAGTTCCTTGTTCGCCAAAAAGAGCAAGGAGCTCGACTACGGCTTTCAGAGCAGCGCCGACAAGAACGGCATCGTCGACACGAGCAGCAACGTCAAGGGTACGCGTACATTTATAATATAATATCGTATGATGATGATGATGATGATGATGATGATGATGTTTGTGATGGGTCGGCAGTGTCGTCGTCGGTGAAGGGCTCGCTGAGGCGCGACATGTGGGACGCGATATCCAAGACCAAGTCGTTGCTGTCGTACGGCAGCCTCGAGTCTCTGGCCAATCTGACGCACCACGCCTCGTTGGCGGACGAGCCGGGTAAGAGCAACGGCGTGAACGGCGGCTCCTCGTTCGGCAGCTCCGAGATCGCGCCCAAGGTGATTGTCGCCGACACGGACACGCGGGGCATACTGAAGAACAATAAGCCGATCGGTAATGGTCACTCCGCGAAATTGGACACGATCGTCTCGTCGACGACTACGACGGATGCCGTGGAGAAGCACTCGTCGTACCTGAGCGAGTCCTCGGTTTTGAAGACCAGCGGTGCCGAGAGTCTTGCGACCGGCAACGCGCTCCGGATGCTCGGCGTGCACCGGCCCACCTGCTTCACCCTGGACTCGAGCTTGGACGCCAGCAAAATCGCCGTCATCGTCACTGGTATAATCGATCGGTGCCCTTTTTTTTTCATTCGAACTTACGTGTTACTTAAAAGCGTGTCTTTGTAGGTCCGAACGGTAGACCGGTGCCGGTGCAAAAATCGGCCTTGAGGGGCCAGACCTACACAGTCATTGCCGATCAAGTGGGTGAGCACACCATACAAATCCTGTACAGTGGCCAACACATCAAGGGATCGCCGTTTAGGCCCCAGGCGTACGATTCCAAGGCCATACAGGTGGGAAACATACCGGACGGTGTAGTGAACGAGCCGGTCGAGTTTGAAAGTGAGTTAATCGGCAAATCTATACGTACGCGTAACTCTCGAGTGAAAATTATTTGCGTTGATGAGGAATAAATGAGCGATCGTTGTTGCAGTCGATGGTACCAGAGCTGGCTCTGGGAACCTGGAGATTTTGGTGAACGGCGGCCACGTGACGAGCTTCGTTCGAACGCTGGGCAGCCAAAAGTTCCTGGCTTCCTTCGTCCCCCACGAGGCTGTCACGCACCTGGTCGAGATGACCTTCAACGGCGAAACCGTTCCCGGTAAGTCGCGCCTATACACACCCTCCATTCTTTTTTGGTTTTTTTTTTTTTTTTTTTTTTTTTTTTTGCGTATTATTGAAAAAAAATATAGTTTAATTTATTTACGATACAGAGAAGTACGCACGTACAAATAAGTATTTTAAACGAAAAAAAAAACTGTCTTGGTCATTGACGCGATTTCACGCGCGCGCGTTCTCCTTTGGCGCGTGTGCCATTAACCCGAATAAACCATGTACGGTCTCGCGGCGACAAAAAACGACCGTATGGATGCTATCCTGCGTGAGCTCCCTTTTTTTTTTTTCTCTCTATCTCGTCTTACTCGGTTGCTCCATTTTTCACGGAAACGTTTATACATGCGATTGTTCAATTTTGCACAAATGAAACAATATGCGACTTGCGCCTCGTAAGTATTATAATTATGTTTCTATACCGATGACGACAGAAAAGCCAAGCGAGGAAGTTGGCAAAAAAAGGGAAACATTTAAATTGCAAAAGAACACTCGTATATATGTAGACTTGATGTAAAGTAGAGGATGCAATGAAAAAAAAAAAAAAAAAAAAAAAAAACGGTGGGTGTAGAAAATATATAGAGAGAAAAAGAGGGAAGGGGAAAGTGCGGAGAGAGAGCAAGAATGATTTGGCCGGCAGCGCAGAGCGCGGCTGTACCTTCATTGTAAGGAGTCTCCCGAGACGCCAAAGGAGGAAAACTTCCATCTGAGAGTCACTGGCGTATAAGATACCCCTATACGAATCGCTCGAATATGAGTAGTACTTATATGTATACGAGGTACGAGAGAGTGTATGTACATAGGTACAATTCAATGGGAAAGCAGCAACAGCGGGACCGTGTCGCGAACGCTTTGTACTTACACGCGTAAAATATGTGCTGCAAAATAATTTTTTTAGCCCCTCTCCAGATACCATTCCACGATTGTACTTTGTCGCAGATTGACTTTCGACACTAAAGCGCAAGGAGTTTTCGTTATTTCCATAACAACGAAGGATATAGTGCAGGCTCTGGATGTTCGATTTGTTTTTTCAAAGACCGTATATATTATACCATGCAGGGCTTCAAACCTATACCGGTCCATAAAAATATGCGCGTCATCACAGATATACCGCGTATGAAGGAAGAAGGGAAAAAACGCGGTGCAACTTTTACCCGCGTGCTTATTATCAAGTATTAGCCCACTAACACACTTTCGCTGCTGCTCTCGACTTGGTATTTTATACCAAGTACGACACCATAGGTATACAATACATATAAGACTTAATCGTCATCGTCGACGTAGCCGTCATTTGGAGCCTCGAGCCTGAGAGAGTAGTACGAGTAAGTGTAGGTAAAAGTCGGCGGCGGCGACGACATTCCTCGCGTTGGAAAATAGTATAATAGCGCTCTCGCGGCTCTCACTGCACGTATAGTGTGCATGTAGGTGCATATTATAGGTACACGGCTCTCTTACCCCCAGAGTTAATTAATAATTTGAGAAAAACAGTTAGTGTAACGAGAAAATAAAGGGAACAGCGCGTTATAAACGACCGCGTATATATTTATACGGTTGGAGATCGGTATGTAAGATCGGTTCGACCGATCGGCCGAATCGCGATCATCCAGAGAGAGAGAGAGAGAGAAAAGGCATTCCGGAAGGGCGATACGCCACTTCCGCCAAATGAAACGATGTATCCCGGGGTCCATGAGCTCTAGGCACAGCTCTGAGCTGTGTATTACCTTTTACATACCGGGACTCCTCTCTGACTCTTCGACATTGGCCTGATCGGTATGAGGAATCTCCCTCTCACTCCGACACAAACACACACACGGGTAGCGGTAGTAACGTTGCAGGATATCAGCTTACGTATACCTAAGACGGTATACCTACACATACACACATGGCTCGATGTAGCGCAGAGAGCGGGGGCATGTCGTCCAGTCCAGGAGGAGGAGGAGGAGGAGGCAAGAGGTTGCCCACACACACACACACACCGCACAGACACGTCGAAAAGAAAAAGAGAGAGAGAGAGAGGATCTGGCGTATACTCTCGGCCAGGCCACAGCCAGTGTAGTAGTAGTACTCTACACGTCAGCGCCGCGTCTCGCGAAAAAACTCCTCCTCCTGGCTCGCGGAGGAGTGGAGAACAATAATATAACGTACCCGTTCGCGTTTGCCACTTTTTTAACTCGCCACTAACTCGATCATCCCCAATAACCAATAGGCAACAATACAACCGATCTTTTAATACTTTTTTTTTTTTTTTTTTTTTTTTTTTTTTTTTTTTTTTTTTTTTTTTTTTTTTNTTTTTTTTTTTTTTTTTCATTCTTACCTATCTTTTCTCCTTCTTGTTTTCGCAACCACACAACTGCCGTACCTTTTAATTACACTGCTTAGTTCCAACACCGAACGTACAATATATAATCAACGCGGACGGTCTGTGTACTTTTTTTTTTGTTTTTGTGCATCTCCGATGTTTCAGAACACCGATTAGTTGTATACGTGCGCGTTTATGTGAAAACTTGCGTTTCGTGCCAATATATACATATATATACCGAGAGTGCCTGTCTGTCGCGAGTGACGAAAATGAGATCGGCCGGTTTCGCGTTCCGGAGTCGCTGTCGCTGCTCCTCCTCGTCGGCCCTCGCCTCCTCCTCAAAGATCTGACGCGCTTCTCATCCTGCCCACCCCCTACGCACCTGTTGCACACATTACCCTCTCTATCTATCTCTATTGTACACCCTATTTTATTTATTTATTTATTTATTTATCTTACCATCACTGTATTGTCCTTTTCGTTACGCGCGTATACGTGTGCTCGGTCGTCCGTCGTGTCCTCTCGTTTACAGCTCACCCGAAGATTCTTCGATTTTAGGATCCGATCGAAACAGCTGGTGATTTTAAAGGTATATGTACATACACACGCATATGATACTGGTGAACGCGATACCGATATCGTCATTTTTCTTGTATAATGTACCTATATATTACTTGTAAATCCGATTGGTCTCGTTTATCATCAATTGTTAACAATTGCTGACGGCATAGCGATTGCGAATCGGTCCCAAATACACCCGCTGGATAGAGATACACTGCATCATATTGCGAATCGAGTCTATACATATACATACACATACAATATACTATACATATGTACATGTGTATACATACAGAGAGTATATAGTACATATACCTACGCATTCCGTTGTTGATCCTACTTATTATTCTTATTCCCGTTATTTATGCGCCGAGCACCTCATTCACCCATACGGCTTGCATGTACACGCGTATAGGATACAATTGAGTATACGTATACCAATGCACTCTCGAAACAAAATATTATACAATTATATACATTTATACGCCAAAGTTAAAATACGTCGTGAGTAATAACAATGTACCTTACCGTACACCTATAATATGGTTAGACGTTCGCAATAGCGCTCGGGTATCCGTGAAAATTCCTGTTTTATTTTTTTCTCATACAAATATATACATAAGTATAGTACGGGTGTATCGCGCGAGGTATATATACATGTGTACGCGAGAAAGAGTAGTTTGTGCGCTCGATCGCCGCGCGTATTATACGTATATATACAGTATGATGAAACATTATCGATACGCGCTCTTCCCGCGATATATTGACCCCCGTATGATTGTAAAGTTTCTGTATTTTTTTCCTCAAAAATAAAATAACCGATGGTATAAATTTGCGCAGGATCACCTTGGAAAGTCGGCATAATGCCGAGTCCAAAGATGTCGGTGGTCGGGGACTCGGTGAGGCTCGTACCGGCTGGCAGCCCCGCCGTGTTCGAACTATCGGCGCTCGGCTTCAACAGCACCGAGATCCAAGTGCAGATACTCAGTGAGTACTTTTTTTTTTNTCACGTCCCGTTCGTCTTTTTTTCCTCTCCGGCTTCTTTTTTTTTTAGCCGCGCCGTGGTGTACGCGAGTACGGTGGCAAGTAGGCACGTGGAGGTTTTGGCTCCGTAGGCAATCGAGCATCCTATCGCTTGATGAATAAATAACGGGATCGGTGCAATTTTTTTTTTCGACCTCCCGCGCACGCATATTTGTACACACGATTAATGCAAAAACAAACAAAAAAAAATCTTTCAGCTCCGTCGAAGCGTCAGATTGGGGCGCGTATCGACGAGGAGCCCAACCGCAAGGGCGAGTTCCGGGTGACATTCACGCCCCAAGAGGTGGGTAGTCACTTTATCGAGGTTAGCATAGCCGGGCAAAAACTACCGGCCGGGCCCCTAGTCGCCAAAGTCTACAACAGCGGGCTCATCCAGGTGACGGAGGTCCCTAGCGCCGTGGTCGGCCACGCCTGTCAGTTTCGGGGTAAGTGTATATACCTATCAATATTATACGTGCAAGTTGTATACAGATATATGTATACCAATGATGGGGGTGTTAAAATATATTATGTACAGTTGACGCGAGTGCCGCCGGCGAGGGTCAACTCGAGATATCGATAAACAACGGCGAGGTGCCGAACCACGTGCAAGTGGTGGGTGGTGGCCGTTGCCTAGTGTCGTTCACCCCGGAGGCGGCCAAGCCCCACTACATAGACATCAAATTCAACGGGGAACCGGTGCCCGGCTGTCCCTTCGTCTGCCTGGTCTCGGACACGAGCCGGGTCAGCCTCAGCCTCGGCCACCTCGAGCTCCTGGCCGTCGGCGAGCCCGCCACCTTTCGCCTGAGCGTCGACGGCTCCGGTAGCGCCGAGCTCGCCGTCTCGGTCCGCGGACCCGGGGCCACCGAGCTCCCCGTCAAGGTCAGTTCATGCCAACAAAAAGCCACAAACTCATCTTTCGTGGTAACACGTGCTCATGAAGGGTGTGGTTTTGGGGTGTGTAGGTGACGGGTGACGTGTACGCGGGCTTCAGCGCCGAGTTCACTCCCGTTGAGGTGGGGGGCCACGTGGTGACTGTCGAGTACAACGGTCACGCGGTCAACGGCACGCCCTTCCTGGCCAAGGCGTTCGACGCGTCGCGGGTGGTTATAGGGCCGATGGGCCGGGCGAGCGTCGGCCGAGCCCAGCACTTTAGCGTCGACGCGTCCCAAGCGGGTGAGGGTAACCTCGAGATCACGATATCCGCCCGGGGTCAGAACATACCGACCCAAGTGACGCCCCAGGGCAACGCTCGCTTCTCCGTGGGCTTCGTGCCGTTCGAGGCGTGCGAGCACTTGGTCAACATTGCCTTCAACAAGCGCACGGTCCCCGGCTGTCCGATAGTGGCGCGCGTCGAGCCCGACGCCCACGTCACCGTCAGCGGACAAGCCCTCAATAGCGCCCCACTCGGGAGACAGAGCTCACTCACGATCGGCAACGTACCTGGTAATTTGGACGACCTGGAGGTTAACGTCGAAGGTACGCTTTCCACCCACCCACCCCCCTTGCTTGCTGCGCGCGTGTGTGTGTGCTTCATATACAACCATCCACTGCGTGTTGCCTCACTATACCCTCCTCTTCTTCCTCCTCGTTCTCTTTTTCATTGTTTTACTTTTTTTCACTACAATACTATAATAACATTATCGGTATATATACCTACCTTATATACACCAATATGCATCATCACGTGTAATGATTTAAGTATATACAGTACTTATACTTTGTACTCTCGCACCGATCGACTTCAGAGCTGTTTCTCTGTATTGTCTGTTACAGGTTGGCCAACTTTCAGACTACGGCATTAAAATAGATCCTTGTTCCTTGAACAACTTCTCACACTTCTCTTCGTTGTTGTTGTTGTTGTTGTTGTTGTTAATGTCGTTGTTCTAACCGCATCTATTATTATTATTATGCTCATACGCAAACACCTGTCTAACAAAAGTTAATTGACTTACAATGCACACACCTGTAATATGCGGGACACGCACTCGAGAGGGTGAATTTTAAAAGGTGACGGGCACAACTTACCCATATCTAATGTCTTTACTAACTATTACTATTATTATTCATATGTTTGTTATTAGATGGCTAATTTTTACTCCATACCGTTTTAACAAATCCACCCAACATATACATTTTCACCTAATTTACGCTTGTAAACAGCATGTCAACTAATTGGTCGACTAAAGGGACTTTTTGATAAAATTCACATATCCCTTTGGATCACCGTAGTTCCTGTAATGTTTTTTGTTTTGTTTTTTTTTTTTTCAATTGTTGATAAGAAAAAAAAAAAAAAAAAAAAAAAAAAAAAAAACAAAAAAACCACAATACATTCCATAACCAGCCATACGCCTCAGCCATAAAAATATAAACCATACGGTACATACACTCAGGTACAACTAATGAGCTTACAGGGTATAGCTGAACCAAAACGTAACGCGTTCGGAGCTTCTTAGTGCAGGGTATATATATATATATATGTATTATATAATGGAATAATATACTCGTCAAGTGGCATTCTTTCGTGCAGGTGTGACAAAACGCTCTTTTTTTTATGTATAGCGTGCACGCGAGAATGCCATCCATTGACAGAGAGAGAAAGATATACTTAATAGAGTGCATTGATTAACGCTTCTGCTGGCGAATTCCGCGTGTAGTATAGGTAAAATACACTATGCAATAACCTTGAGAAAAAAACGCTTTAACGGTATAGAAAAACGCGAGAGAAAAAGAAAGAAAAAAAAAAAAAAAAAAAAAAACCACCCCATTTCGAAGGTTGGCTCGGTTCGCTCGGTATAACCCATTGGCCGATTAAAAGCACGAGCATCGATTAACCCACTAAGTACTTGCGTACCCGAGCTTGAAAATTAAAAACATTAAAAAAATTAAAATAAAAGAAAAGGAAAAATACACGGTAGAGGGAGGGGGTGTCAGAGAGAAAGGGTCTGGCTGTAGCGCGTACGAAATTAATGAAAAACACTAACCCAACCGGCGGACTTGAAATAGGACCCAACGGACAGGCCGTGGCCGCTCAAGTGACCGATAATAAAGACTCGACGTGCACGGTAGCTTTCACGCCGCGTATCGTCGGCGAGCACCGTATCGCGGTTAGCCATCGGAGCCTGCCCGTCCTCGGCAGTCCCTTCAGCTGCAAGGTCTACGATGTGGCCGCCATCAAGGTCAAGGACGCCAAACGGGGCGTCATCGGGCTGCCCGTCACTTTTCTCGGTACTGTGTCTCTCTCTATGTGTGTGTGCTTTATCATACCCGTAAAATAAAAAATAATCATGTATGTGCAATACAAATAAAAAGTGGAGACGAGCCAAGCCGGTCCGGGTAATCTCGAAGTGACGGTCAACGGCGGACGGGTGCCGACTTCGGCGCAAGCTCAGGGGCCCCACACCTACGCCATTTCTTTCACGCCGCGCGAGCCCATCAGCCACACGGTCGATCTTCGCTTCAACGGGGAAGACGTGCCCGGGAGCCCCTTCACTTGCCAGGTGAATATATATACATATACCTTTGCTTGAATTTTTTTCTTTTTCTTCTATAATTTCGCTTTCCAGCAGTATAGTTTCGAAAAACTTCAGATCAATTCTCACCTATTGTTTTCAACAAAGAAAAAAAAAAAAAAAAAAAAAAAAAGTTGTATGAAAAAAGACTGATACATTGAATGTACCCTTGGTGGGTGGGTATAGGTGAGCGACGCAGCCAAGGTCATAGTGACCGAAGCTCTCGAAAAGGTGCCGGTCAACAAGCTCGCGAGCTTCGTCGTCGAAGCCGAGGCGGCGCCAACCGTCGATGTCCTCGCGCCGACCCGCGAGAGCCTGCCCGTCGACATTAACCAGACCACGGCTGGCGTCTACACCGTCAACTTCACCCCCAAAGATGTCGGTGAGTGCAGTTTTTTCGACTATGTTGCCTTGGTGCCTAATTTTTTTTTTTTTTTTTTTTTTTTTTTTCAAAAAAATATTTCTCTAACTTGTAGTTTAAAAAAGGTAAAAAATAATTAAAAACAATAAAATAAAAAAAAAACATGTTATGCGGTGAAGTGAATATTTCTCGTTCAATAAGCGGAAAAAAATGTACCTACTTGATTATACAAAACATTGTTTTTCATGAATTTTAATTTATTTAATTGGAAAAAATGTTGAATTGAACGAGGACGAAGGAGTAATTTTTTCATTACAAAAAAAATTGTTTGCGCTGAGCGCCCTGAGGTTTTGGGAAAATAAGATTCCCGGGACTGTGCAATCGAAAAGCGCACTTACGAATCTTTTAAAGGGGCGCTGCTCGACTTATACTTGTTTGCGTCCGAATATAATACTGCATGATATATACTGCACCAAACTGAATCACCATTAAATTAATAGTGAATAAAATTTTTTTTTTTTTTTATTGTATTGCTTATCCATTGTTTATAATATGTTGAGTTTCATCTCATAGATTATTGCATAACATTTACGTAAGATAATGTAATATTTTTTTTATTTTATTTTTTTTTTCCTAAAATAAGTAAATTTATAAGTATCCTTGGCATGAAAATATAAACTCGTGTCGTATAATCATCACCTTCACACGTACCGTAATGTTGCGCGTACAGGCGACCACAGCGTTCAAGTGAAGCTGAACGGCAGCCACGTACAGGGCAGTCCGTTCCTCGTCAAAGCTTACAACGCCGACCAGGTCAAGGTAACCGACATCAACAGCGGAACAGTCGGCAAACCCGTCTTCTTCAGCAGTGAGTATCGCCAAACCGCGCAATAATCCATAATTTATAAGGGTAACAATTTTTCTCATCACTTCCATGAACAGTAAACGCCAGTCAAGCCGGAGCCGGCAACCTCGAGATAATCGTCTCGGTGAACGGGAAAAACGTCCCGAACTTTGTGCAGAGCGAGGGCAACGCCAAGTTTCGCGTGAACTTCAAGCCCCAGGAGGCGGCGACGCACAGCCTGAGCGTGCGCTTCAACGGCGAGCCGGTCCCGGGCTCGCCCTTCACCTGCCAAGTCCACGGCACCGGCCAAGCCCTCCTCACCGGCCACAATCTCAAAATGGCCCCAGTCCGACAACCCATCAGCTTCACCCTCGACCCCCAAGCCCCGTCCACCAAGTGCGACGTCATCGTCACGCCCCCGGCCAACATCGCTCTACCCATCACCGTCGAGCCCATCGACCAAAAGTACAAGATCACCTTCACACCCGCCGAGGTCGGCCGGCACAACGTCACCGTCCTCGTCGACTCGGAACCCATCAAGGGCTCCCCCTTCGCCTGCAACGTTTACGACGTCACCAAGGTACCTACACGCTTGTACAATTATATGTGTATCCCTGCATCTTCAATCCCATCGCGTCAATTGCAATAAATCGATGCCGCAGATACACGTGTCAGGC
Source organism: Copidosoma floridanum (assembly GCF_000648655.2). Next base: position 2,365,165 of record NW_019379589.1, read on the forward strand.
CTGAGCGAGGCGCTGCTGGGCCAAGCGACGACCTTCACGGTTGACGCGGCCCAAGCGGGCGAGGGGACCCTCGAGTTGGTCGTCAGCACGGAGAACAACACCGTCAAGGCGGAGGTCGTGGCTTGCGCGCGCGGCCTCTACGACGTGACCTTCGTGCCCCAGACCTCGAGCACCCACTACGTCAACATCAGTTTCAACGACGACAACGTACCTGGTAACACCTATACAATCCCACCTAATGCTCGTGCCGTTTGGACCGTTGTGGCTGACGCGTTTATCGTTTTGCTGTTTTTTGTAGGTAGTCCGTTCAAGTGTCCCGTGGTGGGTAGCATCCTGGAGGGCCCGTCGGTCATTAGGATGGGAAACACGGCCTACCTGGACTTGGACGCGGCCGGCATAACCGGTCCCATAACTGCCGAAGTGACAGGTCCCGATGGCACGGTCATCCCGTGCAACCTGACCAAGCTGGATTCCAACGCGCACCGCATCGAGGTGCGAGCCAAGCACGTCGGCACGTACAGCGTCGTCTTTAGCCAGGGTTCCAAGGTCATAAGCTCCCAGAGCCTCCAGGCGTTCGACCCCACCAAGGTCGTCATCCAGGAGATATCGGACGTGGTCTGCCATCGGCCGGGCACCGTCACCGGTGAGCCAACGTTCTTTTCTTTTTTTTTCACCTCCCCACCGTAATGGGCCACCCCTCGATCGATACACCCAATGTATGTGTGCACACAGTACTAGTGCCAAAGGAGGCCGGGCCGGGCAAGCTCGCGGCTTACGTGCGCTCGGGGGGCGCGGACGTGGACAGTCTCATCCGGGAGGAGCTCGACGGGGTCTACGAGGTCATATTCCACCCGACGCGGGCGGCGCCCCACCGGGTCCACATCAAGTACAACGACGTGCACATACCAGGTATACGAATGAGTTTGGTCGAATGCTGGGAATTGCCGACTCATCGGCCGATCTTGTTGCAGAGAGCCCGATCGAGGTGGCCGTGCGGGGTCCAGCGGGCGGCAGGGAGGTCACGGCGACGGGCCTGGGCCTCTACCAGTCGTGCGTCGGCAAGGTGACGTCGTTCTCGATCGAGACGCTGGGCAGGCCGGGCAAGGAGTTTGACGTCGTCATCAGCAGTCCCCAGGGCAACGCCGTGCCCGTGCGCTGCTACCAACACCGGGACGGGACGCTGCTCGCCGAGTTCACGACCAGCTCGATCGGTATACTTTTTTTTTTTTTTTTTTTTTTTTTTTTTTTTGTTTTTTTTTTTCCCTTCCAACGAAAACAATGATGTACTAATCTCGCTCACATCAGGCACCTACAAGATCGACGTGCTGCACGGGTCCAAGTCCGTGCTGGGCTCGCCGTTCTTCTGCCACGCGTTCGACCCATCGAAAATCAAGCTGCAGGAGCTGGGTCCCCCAACGATCTCCGTCCACGACCACTTTGCCCTAAAAAGTAAGTGTAAAGTCACTAGAGGACAAAGAGTGCCCCAATGGTGTACCTACAAGTATAATATATCATCGGTGTATCGTTCGAAGTCGTGAAGGTGGACGCGGGCGTGGCGGAGTTGGACGTGACGGCGACGAGTCCCCTCGGCCAGGAGGTGAGCCTCGAGTCGCGCAGCCTCGGCGAGGACGCGGACATGGTCGAGTTTTCCCCGTCGGTGGCTGGCTCGTACTCGATAAGCGTGACGTACGGTGGGGTCCCGGTGCCGGGTAGTCCGTTGTGCTGCGTGGCCGAGGCCACGGGCCAGGCGCGTTGCTCCGGCCAGGGTCTCCTGCTCGGACACGTGGGCAAACCGGCCCACTTCCTCGTTACGGGCAGCCGACCAGCCCCGGCCGTCCAGGTCGACGGACCCGACAGCGTGGCCAAGCCCTGCGTCGAGGCCGGTCCCACTCCCGGCACCTGGAGCGTCACCTACGTACCCACCGAGCCCGGGGTCTTTGACGTCAGGGTCGTCTGCGCCGGCCAACAACTCCCCGGCTCACCCTGGCACCCCAACATCGTCGACACGCGCAATCTACGGGTAAGCCGTCACCAAAATTTCCACCACCTCCGTCCCAATGACATACCACGTTTGCTTAAACCACCTCTGTGTCCAAGGTCATCGGTGGCTGGCCGGCCCTCTGCGACGAGCTCGGACGGCTGAAGCTCGCCCCGGGCAACAAGGTACGTTTCCACACGGTCCAGAGATGCATGTATAATTATTGATGTGTATACGTATATGCCACGAGACAGGTTCACTTTGACGTGTCGGAGGCGGGACCTGGGGAGCTGACCGGGAGCATCGACGAGCAAGCTCTCAGCTTTGAAACTACCTCCAACGGCCGGCTGAAGCTCCTCGTGCCCCAGGTGGCCCCGGGCGAGCACGCCATTGACATACTGTTCAACGGGATGCCCTTCCCCGGGGCCCCGAAGCTCGCCGTCGCCCCCGAGGCTCAGGTACATACAGTTGCGCTGCACCCGCGTGTAAATTGTCCTCATCTGAGTGTGGGCCCTTTGTTGTTCAGGCTTCGCTGGCACAGGACTCGAGCCGAGTCGTTCTGCGGGGCAAGGGACTGACGGCGGCCAAGTGCGGGGAGCAGGTGAGCTTCACGATTGACGGATCACAGGCTGGAGCCGGGACCCCGCAAGTCCAGATATTCTCACCTACGAGGGAGGTAGACGTGGTCCTGCAGCACTTGGGTATGTGTACACACAAAAGGTCACGACGAGACGAGTCTTTGGCTGACGGTCGCGTTCGCAGGTAACAGCGTGTACAGGGCGAGCTACACCCCGTTCACCTCGGATCCGCTGCTGATGACGGTCTCGTGGAACGGACGCCAGCTGAAGGGCTGCCCGCTGCAGATAAGCGTCTCGAACGCGGCTGACTCGTCGCGGGTCGTTTGCTCGGGCCAGGGGCTCAAGTACGGCGTGGTCGGCCAGGAAATCAAGAGCTTCATAGACACCAGACGAGCGGGCCCGGGTGAGTCTATTTCTTTTCTTTTTTTTGTCTCCGTTATGAGCTACGGTAATCGGCAATCCGGGTGGGGTACATCTTGCAGGAGAACTGACGGCCCACTGCGTCGGTCCGCACAAGGTGGCCTACTGCGAGCTCTACGATCACGGGGACGCGACCTTTACGCTGAACGTCAAGCCTCAAGAGGCCGGCAGGCACGCCTTGACGATCAAGTACGCCGGGGAGCACGTGTCCGGCTCGCCGTTCACCCTCAAAGTGTCGGGGGCGCCCGACGCCTCAAAGGTCGGTCCTGTCGAGATGACACTTTTCGATACTTTTTTTCGTTTGGAATTGAAAATCTTTGTCCTCGCCAGGTGCGGGTTTACGGTCCCGGGATCGAGCACGGGGTGCTGGCGACCTTCCAGTCGCGGTTCATTTGCGACACGCGGGGCGCCGGGGCGGGCCAGTTGACGGTGAGGGTGCGCGGGCCCAAAGGGGCCTTCAGGGTCGAGATGCAGCGCGAGACGCAAAAGGACAGGATCATACTGTGCCGGTACGACCCGACCGAGCCCGGCGACTATCGCGTCGAGGTCAGGTGGGCCGGGGTCCTCGTGCCCGGCTCGCCCTTCCCCGTGAAAATCGTCGACACCCAGGACGAGCTGCTCATGCTCACGCACCAGGTGACTCGGACGCGGTTCCATTATAACAATCACAACGTAAGGCCTTTATACGTTGGCCTTTTTTTTTTTAAAATGCTCCTTCGATTTTGTTTGCAGGGCATCGACACGTGCACGACGGCTAACCACCACACGCTCACCTCGTGGAGAGGATCGCAAGCGATTCTGTAATACCTATTATTACGTTTATCACGATGATTACATTATTATTTATTAATAGGATCGAAGCAAAAGAGAGGACGAAAAATTTTTGATGGTACATATACATATATATTTTTTATGTGTATACACGCATTAGGTTTACGTATAGAAATGCAAATATATATACATATATATATATATATTTTATTACCCATATTTTTATGTGAATAAACGTGTTTTGATGAACGACCATGGTGATTTTTTTTTCTTCTTTCCATCTCCAGTGTTACTTTAACGAAGGAAAAAAAAAAAAAAAAAAAAAAAAAAGAGTTGGGCCAGTAAGAATGCATGTATACCCGAGTATAGAGATAACAGATATAAAGCGATGGGTAGTCCCGTGGTGGTAGTTCGGAGGGGTTGTACCATTAATAATAAAATCGACACGAGGAGAAGAGCGCAGCCGATTTATACCGATCCGGGGAAGAGACGCACATGTCGTGTACTGGCGCACCTCCGGTGAGCAATATTTCGGCGTGTAAGACGATAGCCAATAAATAAGAGTCATTGTCCGAGTGTCCGAGCTCTCTTTGGGCCAACAAATCGTAAAGCATACAGAATAGCGCAAAAACGAGCTAAGAGTCGCTCGGACAATGGTCACGATTATCGGATTCTCTCTCTCTCTCTCAATATGGTTGTATACATGTGGGTATCCTATATTTTTTTTTTTTTTTCCTTTCTCGGACAGCTGTCGTCGTATACCATGTGTAATAGGTAACTATCCGAATTGATGGGCACTAGCGAATTCAATGATAATAGCGCCGTAGTGGCCAGCCGCACGCGCATATACGTACTCGGACAACACTATGCTCTAATTGTTTGAGCCGAGGCTGGATGGAGTTGCGCGTATATATTTATGTAGTTGACCCTACGTGGGTATCTTTACTTTCCCCTATCCTATGTACCACCACTTCTTTGGCGCGTGTGGGTATATATACGTACTGTCTTTCTTTCGTATATTATATAGGTATACAACAAAAATACACGTGTGTATACCTCCAAGTGCATATACAGTGGACACACGACAGGAGCACGTGTCGCGTTTCGCACTTGTGTGTACATTATTATGTATACGCTGCAGCGGCGGCTACTTGACTGGGCGCTCGGAATTGCCACTACAGTTTCTTCATTGTTCTCCGGCCGGACCGGCGGATCCGATGTTAAAGTGCTCTCTTGCATTGTGCCCCGCGCTCGGACACTTTTTTCTTTCTTTCTTTTTTATCTTTTTTTATCTTTTTTTTTTTCCCCCATCAATCCCATGCGGAATTTTCTGACGATCGGTAGCCAAAGCACCGGGTGTTAAAGCTGTGAAAAATCGGCAAGCGATCGGTAATATATATATATAATAATCGCACACAGCTCTTGGGCGATATGTATACGAGCCGATGAAAATTGAGAAACGATGGATGGTGGGTATAAAACTGTCGTCAATTAACGCGACGTAATCGAACCGACGAGAGTGGGAAACGGGGGTGGGAAAACGAGGAAGAAGAAGAACAATAGGTCAAGATCGGTAGGTATATTGCAATCGGGGTACAATATGCACGTGCGAGAGCACGTCGGGGGATTAAGGGCGGAAAGGGGGGAAGAGGAGGAGGAGGAGGAGGATACACGATGTAAGAAAGAAAGAGAGAGAGAGAGAGGGTAGTAACACTGTATACCAAAACACCAATGTGCGTGTGTGTACAGAGAGAGAAAGACGGCTACCTTGTATACTTGATGTAACGGGGAGAGCCGTACGGAGAGAGCAGCGTGCCGTACGATCGGAACCAGCGATAAAGAGCCCGAGGAGCGTGCAGAGACGACAACAACACAAGCGGCGGAGAGAGGGTGAGAGCACGGGGTAAGAAGCAGTTCCCACGCTGCGATAGCGGAGTAGCGGCCCAAGGGGTGAATGTAGCCTACCTCCCTCCCTCCCTTTGTAGCTCTGCACCACCACCACCACCACCGTCATCATTGTAATGTGCAGTATATATAGGTACGTACACGAAACAGTACATATTGGGGCAATGAAAGAAAGAAAGAAAGAAAGAAGTAGGGGGGTCGTGTGCCGGCCGGCGGTCCTCGTGTGTTGCCGCCGCCGTCGCGACTTTGGCCGTTCACGCGCGCACACACGACCGGCATACGTCGCCCGACACGCGACCAGAACGCACACGCGCTCTCTCCTCCGCGGGCGAGAGCTTGCGGCTCGCGAGATAGCGGCCGCCGACACGTGGACGCGCAGTTATCAGCCCCGTACACTCTCTCGATAAACCCTCGCGCCACGCGGTGTGCAATTACAAGTATACGTTAGAGTGCGTGTCTCTCCTCCTCCTCTCTCTCTCTCTCTATAGTTTACGGATTGCGCTTCCCGAGGACATAACATTATGACAAGTGGACACGTGCGACCCGAGCCTTGGCCTCCGATGTGGCGGGTCGTCGAGCGCGTGGTGCAACTCGGCCCACCCGAGGATGCCGTCACCGGGACTTTGCTCTCATCCTCCTCCTCCTCCTCGTCGTCTTCCTCCGCCGCGGCTGGTGCCATCGCCACGAGTGTCAGTGTCGCAAGCTCCGGACCCCCCCAATTGCACCACCAGCAGCAGCAACAACACCACCACCACCACCACCCCCAACAACAACAACAACAACAACAGCAACAGCAACAACAGTTGGGTCCACCGTTGCATAATCACCATCACCACTGGGCGGCTCATCAGCATTACCTGCCGCCACCGCCGCCGCCGCCGTTGCACCCGCTCGCGTTGCCCCCGGCCGTGGTGTCTTCGTCGTCCTCCTCGCCGGTCGCGTCCTCCTCGTCGTCGTCGACGTCGTCCTCGGCAGGGGCGGCCGGTGCGCCCTCGAGTCACGGCTACCCGCACGAGCAACAGGAGCACCAGCAGCAACAATCAAATGTCGTTACCCAGGATACTAGTCCCAGTCAGCAGCATCATCACCAGCGTTCGAGTGTCAAGAGGCCCATGAGCGACTCGGACTGCGACGACGTGTTTTCCGAGGAGAGCGGCAAGGAGCCGTGAGTACCTTTACTATTATACACTTGCTTTACCCCGCGCGATCTAAGAGCTTGCAAGCGCGACCGCATTTTTTTTTTTTTTTTTGTGATTCAATTTTCAATGATAGAGGTGTCGCGTTGATTTTTGTTTTGGCTAATACAATTTGCCGTGCGATTCGTTGTACCGATGACAACATGTACGAAATGTGCCTAAAAAAATGTATAAGAATAAATCAAGTACTATATTTAGGTGTGGTTAAAGTTTAAGCATGAAAACATAAAAACACCCTCCGTAAAAAGGATTGGAGCTTTTATACATGCACTTTGGAGAATCGGTCATTTAACTCATCAGTGGATATACCTACTGTTGTACTTTGTAAATTAGTATAGTGAAAGTTTTTCGTGTACTTGTTGAAGTGTATTTCCGAAAGGGATTCTTTTGTCAATAATTTGCCTGTACTAACGGTATAATAAACTGGTCAAATTATTTTCGTACAATTTTCTATAAAACTTCTGTTTTTTGGGAATCGGTAACTTTTGAATTGTTTGCCGTGATCAAAATCGTAAGCAGCGAAATGAAAAAAAAAAAAAAAAAAAAAAAAAAAAAAAAAAAAAAAAAGCTCGAAAGCTCATACCTGTCAATCCCGCGTGTGTCCGTATAGGTGCAACTCCCCGGGCGGGGATTCGTGGCCAGCACACGTCGCGCAAGAGGCGCAGAGGCATGATCGAGAAAAAACGCCGGGATCGGATCAACGCGTCGCTCGGCGAGCTGCGACGGCTCGTGCCCGCGGCGGCGCGCGATCCCCACAGCGGAAAGCTCGAAAAAGCCGAGATCCTACAACTCACCGTCGAACACCTCAGGACGCTGAAAAACAAAGGTAAATTCCAATTATTATTATTATTTTTTTTTTTTTTTCATCTTTTCTCCGTTCTTTTCTTACGTTTTATGCTTTTTCAACAACATTCATTATAAGTACAGCGGTTTTTAAGCGCAAAAACTGTACAGGGGAGAAAACGATACTTGATTTCGTAGTTTTTTTTTTTTTTTTTTTTTCTGAAAATATCGGCATCGTACAATTGTTGTTAATTACGCTCTTGTTAAATTAATTCTATTGGACGGGAGGGAAAAAATAGCAATAAAAACAAGGGAAAGCGATCTCGCGTAAAAATCAGTGACAAACTGGATCGCCTTGCCTTGTTTACCAACAGGGGACAAAGGGTTGGGGCAGAGAGGGAGGGAGAGAGAAAAAAAAATCGGTGTGAATCGTAGGGCGCGATGAACACCTGTTGGCCGGCTATATACATTTGGGTATCATATACGCGCATCTGTAAGTACGTATATATATGTAGGTACCAAGCGTGAGAGAGTAAAATTTTTGACGCGTCACGTCGGAGCTAATCGAGCCCGCTTCCTTCTTTTTCCACGTGTTCTCCCACCGTATAGTATTACATGTACTTATACACGTATAATGTATGCTAATCGAGTAATGTCCCGTCGTATCGGTCGGTTATTATGAAAAAAACAAAAAACAAAAAAAAAAAAAAAAAAGATCGGTAATCGTTTCATGGATCAATCGCGTGATAATTGCGACAGAGATGATATCGGTTTGCAAGATAGCCGTCCGAGGGATAAAAAAGAGGGACAGATCATTCATACGTACCTACCATATACGTATATATACTTTTCAAGGCGCGCAAAATCAAGCACGTGCGTGTATGCTAAAAGAGGGTACACCGGTATACGTATGTATTACGAATGAAGAAAAAAAAAAAAAAATGTCTCTCGTGCGTATAACATGTGTACAAAAGTGTAAGTGAACTCTGCGTGTATAATATACAAATACGAGTATGAAAACAGGCGGGTTGGTGGATGGTCACCAATACCTGTGCGCCGATAATATAGACACTCAAGCGGAGGGAAAAAAGAGAAGAAAAAAAAAAGAAAAAAAGGACCAAGAGAAGCAGGAGGAGGAGAAGAAAAAGAACGAGGTAAAAAGGCGTAGGTAGGAAGAGGAGCAGGTGAGCGCGCGCGACGAGGGATATACACGCACGTGTGAGCAGCAGCGGGTCTCCGTGCGTATGAAAGTGCCGATATATGTATATACATAATCTGTGGGAACCACCGCATCAGGAAGTCAATAAAAACTCTTCCTTCGCTCCGCTTGGGCCGTCCGTCCTCGTCCGCATGACGTGCACGTATACCTATATATGCCCGCGCTTATATATATACAGCCGTGGCGTTCCCACGATTTCAGCCCTCGCGCTCGGGGTTTTGAACACCGGCTGCGCGCTCGCTCTTTTTGACCAATTGCACGACAGGGGAGAGTCTCTCCTCCTTCCAGGGTATAAATACGCGTCGCAAGTGTCGCTGATGCTGCCGATGATCTTATACATTTTTTACAGTAGTAAAATGCAGTCCAGGGCTATGTGTATATATGTATATGTGGGGTGGGGGGGGGGGGTATGGAGGGATGACGCGACCACGACGGCCAGCACGTATGCCTACCTATACCTATACATCGCCGTCGTCGGACAGATGTGCCCCACTGTGGGAAAGCTCTCTCTCTCTTTCTCGGCACCCCTGCATGCATATACAACTATATATATATACACGCCTGCCTCCCTCCTTCCCTGCCCTTATTAAGTATAACCGTGCGTGTATACACACATTATATACCCACGTGGTATTTATTCTTTCTTCTTCTTTTTTTCTTTTTTTTTTTCTTTTCCTCCCCATTTACTGCCCGACCGACCACCATTCACCGTACACCCATACACCGATCGTCCTACTCGACTTACTACTTACGCTCTTCACCAATCATTATGTTTTGCTCTCGTCACCGTATACACACATATATGTAGGGTGTGTGTGTATACCGATCGCCTTATTAGCGATTAGCGGTGCACGTGGGGGCGGCGTGTTGTAATTCAAGTACACCTATATTATGTACTTAACTATTTATTCGTACAAGCTGAATGTGTGATGATTGCGGTAACTCTGCAAATTATGTCACTGCGCCACGCAATTTTCATTAAAGTAAAGCGATCGGTATGATATCTGTACGTAATTAATTAAGGAAATCATGCTTAAAAAGTCAATGTGTCACTTTTACCGATTTTTCTTAAGATTCGTTACCATAAGAAATTTCCACACCCTGCAATTTTATACGTACACCTACTTTGGATGAATTAACTCGGGTATCATTAAAGTATTTTCTTACTGAAAAAAGCTTTTCCACATGATAGATCCGATCTCCTCCACCGCCGGATCGGGTGGGACACCGAAGCCCACCAATTTATAATTGTACTTGGTTTATGCGTGCGTAGAGGATACACACCATTATAATGGAGGAGACCCAAGAAAAACGTACGTGTGTATATATTCATATACTTGTGTGAGCCGCAGAGAAACTGGACACACAAAGTGGAAAATTGTAGATGGTGTGGTGCCGTACAAAAGCCACGATGGGCGCAGCAAGCTATATAGGGGAGGGACGAAGGGGCGGCAAAAGGCCCATTAATGAACGAGGCGGGAGGGGTACGACTGGGGGGGGGCGTTCGGCTCCGGGATACATAATATTCGGAGCAACGTTCCCACGCTACCTGCCTGATGTGTGTGTGTGTGTGTGTGTGCACGGCATCGACAGACTCGGCCTCGAGCGCGCACCTGCCGTCTTCTCAATACCCACCTCATGTATATATGGGTATACGGTCTCGTCTTCTTAAATTCCTCCCAAAGCTCCTCGCGTGCTCCTTATGCTGCCGCTGTGATTACCAAGAGGGGGAAAAGGAGCGCGGGTAAATCTATACGCACGTGCACGGACATTATATATATATTATAGGGTATATGTATATGTTCAGGGCGCGCTTGGGACAACGTGTACTTGACACATGTATATTAAATAATATAAATATACGTGAGATGAAAAAGAAAGAAAAAAAAAAAAAGAAAGAAAAAAAAAAAAAGAAAAAATTAAGATGAAGAAAGTAAAATATTCTTACGTGTGGTTTTTTTGCCGTTGTTTCAGGAGTCGAGGGTTACGACAGCAGCAAACTGGCCATGGATTACCACGCGGTCGGTTGGGGCGAGTGCGCGGCCGAGGTTGGCCGCTACCTGGTCACGATGGAGGGCTTCGACGAGCGTAACCCGCTGCGCTTGCGGCTGCTCTCGCACCTGCAGAGCTTTCAGCGCGCGGCTGAGCAACAACAGCCCCCGCCACCCCCAACGCAGTCCCAGCAGCACCCCCACGCGCCCCATCATATCCACGGCCAGCACCACCAGAGCCCGTACCCACCGGGAACGGAGATCGGCCCGGCCGGTCCTTTGGCCGCGCCCTGGCCCCCTGCCCAGTACTCGGCCCAGTATCCGGCTCAGTACGGGCAACAACAGCACGGCAAACCCTACAGGCCCTGGGGCGCCGAGCTCGCCTACTGACTCGCGTTTTTTCTCGTCAACCCCTCGTTCGTTCGTTCGGTTTTTTTTTTTCCTTGTACATTCGACTTTTTTTTTGTTTTTTTTTTTTGCTGCAGACTAGTCGACTCGACACGACATACCTATTTATTATTACTATATATATTTATATATATATATATACACATACACGCGCTGGACCGAGCGCGTGTATACATGCCAAATATCGCATCGTGCGCTGTGCCCTCCCAAGTCCTCTCGATCCAGATGACGGTGGATTCTTCTTTACTTTACCTTTTTTTTCCCTTCCTTCGGCTCTACTCTGGTTGTGATAGCGCAACATAGTCAACATTCGTGTACCTTACATAAGATTTTAGTCATATTGTACCGATGATCAAGAACATTATTTGTAGTGTTTTTTTTTTTTTTTTTTTTTTTTTTTTTTTTTTTTTTTTTTTTTTTAAGTTTTT
>NW_019379589.1:2398478-2467666 GCF_000648655.2 Copidosoma floridanum
TTTTTTTTTTTTTTTTTTTTTTTTTTTTTTTTTTTTTTTTTTTTTTGTTCTTTCTTTTGTTACGTTTGGGTAAGGGATCATTTTATTGGATCGAGTTGCAGGTTTTGCACTCGTCGAGGCTTACGCGAACAAGGAACAAAACCTCGCTCGGGACGAAAATCGAGAATAAAATTACAATTGAATTTTAGCGTATTTGGTAGCTGGAAGATCCAAAATAATAAACAAACCTTGGTTTTTTTTTCAAATCGCATGTTGAACAAAAATAATTTTCTTCAATAACACGTTGTAAAGGGATACTTGGGACGCTTACAAAAAAAACGTACAACTCCATTTTTATGTTTTTTTTTTTTTTTTTTTTTTCCATTCTCTTTTTATGCCTACACACCCGCGAGAATGCATGTACGCGTGTACCGATATTCGCGCCCATCCTCATCTTACCGCTATTTTTATTATTTCGTTCAGCATCACTCGTTATCGATTCGGGTCTTATTTATCTCTTATCGGGCTCGCTAAGCGTATACATATATATCTTGTTTAATCCTCATCCCCCTTTGCCCCCATCAGCGTGATGCGGCTTTGTGCTACCGATCATACCTCATCCTGTATTACTTTGTGCCACGTAATTATGACTTTTTTTTTTTTTTTTTTTTTCTTTCGTGTACGACTTATGGGGTGTCTATATTAGGTAGTGATAACAATTTTGTATCTTTAGGTGGTCCAAGTATACATTACTGATCTTATGGTGTATAATTAAAAAAAAAAAAAGAATTGGATTCAAATAACACAAGTAATTTCGTCTCGACAAATTTGCATTTTTATAATTTGGTATGCTCGATGATTGTTTGTTGAAGTGTCGAAAAATAGAAAACCAAAACTGCAATAATTTTTTTTTTTTATTTATTATTCGTTCGCATCAGCGTTAGTCGATACCTGTATAAGTATACCGTAAAGCGAAAAGTGAAGATTTTTACCACGTACACACCCTAAAATTCGATAATTGACCCGTCCCACCATCAGCCCGGCTCCTTTTGAATTTTCCATATATTTGGATAGTACAGTTTTTCCACGATTTAAAAAATACTTTGGACCAAATAGCTCCACGATATTACTGTTTATATGCCTATAGTATAGAAAAACCTAAATGTTTTTAAGTGAAAAAAAAAAATGTTGGAACTTGTTTTTTCAGCTCTAACATTTAAGGAATGATTTTCTTCTTTTTTTTTCTTCGCTGACCCTGCACAGTGAAAATTAAGGGAGATAAAGTTGTGTACGCTATTGCATGTGGCAATTCAGGAAAATAATGAGCAAACAATTTTATTATTTGTTTTTTTTTGCCAATCAAAAATTTAAGGCTATTTTAAAGCTCGTAATATACCCTAAACGAATATTTAATGGATTTCGGCACTGGTGTGCATCCTATCGAGAGCGCAGAGGTAGGAAAACGAAATATCGTTCTACTTCTCGTAAAATAAATAAATTATCGATATTTAAAGTTTATTAACAGTAAAAATATAAGTTGAAGACCCTAAAAACCCGTACAATTTTTTTTCCAACATTAAATTTTACTATTTTTCAAATGAAATTTCTTACCTGCACTCTCGAAACAATCATTTTATATGTAATTGCTTGGTAAACCATCTAGTATTTTTTTATGAGGAACGTAAAAAAATCAAGAAGCAAAAACAAACAATATACATTGATTAACGTTAATTATTTTCGAGGTGTAACTAGACACGCCTTTTATAATATACTCGTAACGAAAAAAGGATTAAACGTTACCTCGATCACATTTTCATTTCAAACATCTGCTAGCCTTGCATGAGCCGAGGCGTGAGCTTTGAAAAAGATCCTCGCAAACAGAAATTTACCAATAAACAAGTTATTATAAATGATTTACTTATTGTGATGATTTTGTCACTTTATGGCGACAAAAATTGTACTCATTGGCATGATAAACTTGATGTCAAGTAATATTACCGATTTTCGTGCACACGCACAAAAAATTGATTTCACATGATTATAATATCAATTACATACGAGTGATTTTTGTTTATGTTGTGGAGTAAATAAGAGTTTCGCCATGTCTTGCATGTTCAATGGGAAATAATACATATATTTTACATTGTAAAATAAATTTTAACGAATTTAGAGCACGTGTGTATTGAATAATAGTGCGCAGCACGAAAATTCAACGTAACAATGTGTACACATTTGTATATGAATGAAGTAAAGCCAATAATTAAAGATTGAGGCGCGGAAGTGGGTGGCGCGAGTGAAATGTTCGACAACATGAATGTGCGTCTGATTTCAAATAAAAGCGCGCGGGTGTGCGAATGAATTGTGGCGTCTGCTACGTTCCTTGTCAGCTGATTGACTGTTTTCGGAGTTTCGAAGCTTTTATACTTTGGGGTTAGGTACATATATCTCAAGTTTTTGTTGACGTGACGAAAATGTCAAAATGAAATTCTACCGTATTTTTATATATTTGTTCTCTTTTTGAGGGCATATTGAGCGCACAGTGTTGTGTTCAAGTGAGTGACTTTTGAGAATTTTTTTCTCTCCAATTTTCACATTGCAATACAGATTACAGATATTATTTATTCATCATTATTAGTTTTCAGAAGAAATACATTACTACAGTTTATTAAAACCATTGCGATTTGTTTATAAATTATCTTGGAATAAAACTAAATCGATCTCTTTACCGGCATAACTGCAGTTATTTTGTTTTGTAACCTTACAAGTTATATTTCATATGTAATTGTGAGTGACTAACGTTGATAAACAAATACGTCGTGTAGTTTTATTGTGAAAATATTTTTCTAGTATTAGAAAAATAATTTTTGTATTTTTTAACAGGTTTTTCGCACAATTAAAATACAATAACAAACCGCTATCAGAGGTAATTGTTAAAGGTATACTTTGGTTAATGAGAAGAAAATAGAGAATGGTACGTTTTCCGATTTGCAACTACAATGTTTAAATTGGAATCATACATAACTCCAGTGATTCTAAGCTACGTTGAAAAATATGTTAAAAATTTCAAACCGGAACATGCACAGGTCTGTTTATAAGGATTATTTTTTCTTTTCTCATGCATATGAAAGAATTGTATTGGTTGACAATAAAACAATGTATCTAGGTTTCGTTGTGGGGAGGAGATGCATCTTTTCAAAATCTTGATTTACGACTCGAGGTTTTGGAAGAGCAGCTTAATCTGCCGTTTACTTTTGTTAGCGGCCACATACATGAATTGCTCATTCACGTTCCATGGGTATTTATTACCTCGGAACCAATCGTCGTGACAATCAATACCATTGGTAAATATTTCAAGGTCAATTGTACTTTTTTTTCTAAAATTTTTACTAATTAGAGCCCATGTACCGTTTTTTTGAAGAATGTGTTCTCAAGTTGAAAGAAGAAAATCAGTCGGAAAATATAACAACTACAGCTCCGGCAAAACAAATAGAAATCCCACAGTAAGTTATTTTTAATTGAAACATTTTTTTTTTTTTTTTTCAATTAACTGTAAATTTTTGTTTTCCTTCGTTGCAGAGAAGAAGGCCCCCAGAGATATATCAAGAGTATTATAACAAAAGTCATAAATAACATTACGATAAATTGCAATAACTTAATATTAAAGTACGTCGAAGATGACATTGTTCTTAGTATTAACGTCAGACTCTTATCCATGAAAACTGTTAATAACAAATGGGAGCCGACGTTCATTGGTAAATAACTTGTTAATGTTCCTTCAATGATGTCTATGTGTTTTCTACTATTGCAAACTCATTTTCTGATTTGAAGATATAATCGCGTCCGAAATGAAACTCCAGAAAACTATAACGATCCAAGATCTAACGTTATGCCTCGATAAAATGGACACGTCCGGTAAAATCGAAGTTTATCAGGTACTGTACATTTTACAGACAGCATTATCACAACGTTATTTTTCTTGCCCAATAATAATAAAAATCAATGTACAACATAGGACCCTGTACTGTACCGGTGTTCCATGACGATTCGTTTGATCATGAGTTACCTCAGCAGCATGGCTAAACGAGCGTCGACGACGAGGTTCGACCTGCACTGCCAAAAAATGGAGTTCAGCGTGACAGAGCAGCAAATACCGATGATACTGCGATTGGCTTCGCTCTTCACTTTACTGCAGTCGAGACAATTTTCTAGTCCGAAGGAAAAACCCCGAGCGCCCAGCGAAGAAAACAGTTCGATATCCAGTGGTGGGTATTTTTATGCTCAATTAAAAAAAAAAAAAAAAAAAAAAAAAAGTGTCCCGAATCGGCTTAAAGCGAGCATTTGTCCTTTCAGTCGACGAGGTCGCTCAAGTGGCCAGTTCGACCGAAGACGTGGGCTGGGGCATGTGGCTCTGGGACACAGTGGCAGCGGTGCTACCCGTGGATTGGGACGGCGAGTGGTCGAACGAGCAACACCTCGCGTACTCGGGCCACGTGATGCACTTTGGCTTCAACGTTGACGACGCCACCATCACGTTCAAGACCGCCGAGAGCATAGAGGAGCAGCTTTTCTACAAATCTCGAAAAATGAAGTACAAATCGTTCCTGTCGCTACGCTTCTCCGAGGTGGTCTGCGATGCCGTTCTACAAGGTATCGAAATGACCAATTTCACCATGGGCTTTGGCAGCGTCAATCTATACCCCCGCGGTACCTGCAGTTGCGGCTACTCAGAAGTCACGGATGGAGTTCAGGTGGGATTGGCTATCCCTGTTGGAATCTAAACTATCCATTCTAGTCGTAAACTAACAAGTGGGAATTATTTCAGCCACCCTTGTACTTGGTTGCTGGCCAGAGAAAAGCGGAGTACTTGAAGGATACCCTGTTCGACAACGAAGCCATTGAGAACCAGGGGAAAAAGAGAACTTACAAGAAAGACGTCTCCTTACGACTTCTATCGGTACCTGGTACGTATTCGAGAAGTACATCCAATCGCGTGAAACGAGGGCAAAAAAAAACAAGGATTCTTTGTAGTTTCAGCGCTGCTTGAAAGGTGTCCGGCGTTTTGCATGGATTACATTCATTTCACGGCGATACCGGATGACATCACTCCCGAAGCGATAGCCGAGTTGGGTTCAAATTACGAGTACAGGTTCGTTGGGAATTAAATGATTAATAATTTACGCGTTCGACGCAAACATTCTCGAGCCATTGTTTCGATGCAGCAACTTTCCCGAAGAGAGGCACGTTAGATACAGTTTGGGCAACGTGACCCTGAGGCTGTGCTCGGGTCTGTTTCACCGCGTCGACATGATCAAGCGGGCAGCCGACAAGTACGACTACAGTCCATACGTCACGCCAAAACCAGGTAAGTACTGGAAAACATCCATTGGGTAACTTTCAAGGACATTTTTAAAAGTGACTTTCGTAGCTCCGTCGTACGACGAACTGCCGCCCGTGACGGTCGAGGAGTACGAGGCCTTGAGAGAAAACATTCCCGTGGTTCACACGAGCGTGCACGTGAAAAAAGCTGCCGTCCAACTGCAACTGGCCGATCATCGGGATCAAGCCATCAGCAGTACCTCCAGTCCTCCTAGATCGCAGAGTCACACCGATATTCTAGTGAGTATACATATGTACACAGTACCATTTTAAAATTTTTCTAATTTTTTTTATTTAACGCATGACGATTCAGTCGCCAACTGTGATGGTGCCAGCCTTGTCGGACGACCCGTACTTAAACGTCGAGTGTGACGCGGTCGTCGTAAACTGGAGGCAGCCCCTGTACCCGTTCAGACTCATAGCTTGCGCGTCGAAGCAGAGCGACATCCCACCTGAAATGCTGGACCATTGTTACCGAGACATCCAGGCTCAGGTGCGGTTCTAGGTGTGCTCAACAACTGATGTTTATTCAGCCACCTGATTTGTTTTTCGATTAATAGTTCACAGGAGTCGCCAGCCAAGTTTACTTAAAGCCTAGCTGTCACACGTCGATCATCATGCCCTGCAATGTGGAGTACAATTTACGTGTGCTGCTTTGTTCCTCGTACTGGAAAGACCCAAACATCGTGCACAACTCGCACAGTTTGAAGATGGATTCAGTGACGGTGACCGGCACCAAGAGCAGAATCCTGGTCGCTTGCTCGATCGTCAACTCGCTCATATATCCAGAGGACTCGAGTAATTTGCTACTGTGCTCGTCGCTCTACGCCGACTCGTGCGAGGAAACAAGTAAACATACTACCTACAATGTACGATGACATTTGTATTGGATGGAAAGATTTAATCAGCTATTTTGTGCACGATTATAGATCCCACTTATATCGAGCTCTGCTTGGAGAATATCGTCCACAGGTGCGAGATGACGATAGACGTCCTATCGTGCCTGACGAACCTGAGCGCGGTCAAGGTCTTTGCTCACAACGAGGACAAGCAGGCGTTTATTATGTCTGGACCGGAAGTCGAGGCGGATTCCAGCACTGCCGAGGGTCAAATGTTAGCAACCGCTTCCCTTAAATGTTCCAAAAACCCAGCGAAACAGAAGACGAGTCCAGCGATCCTATTGGTCCGCGTTTCTTCGATGAAGGGTTGCGTGGACCCGCTTTTGTTGCAGTGGCTCAACTACCACGTCACGTTTTACAAGACGAACTCGGCTCACCAGGCCAAGACGGAGGTTGCGCGAGCGGCCAGCAACCACAACGCCGAGAGCGTCGTCTCGGACACAGCTGGGAAAAAAAGGACTTTCCCGAGTTTGCACGAAAGCGTGCACAGTTCGTCAGACAAGGAGAGAAAAAAGTCGGACGCCAAGGAGAGGCTCGACAAAAAATTCCTGCACAAGGCCAACGAGCCCGATCAGATTTTGATGCTGGCTTCCAACCAGGTGGTTACTAAGTCCATAGTATGTAATTTTTTAGGATAGCCAATGACAGGAGATTTAAAAAAAACAAACATTTTCAGAAAACAAGCATATTTGATAGATTGAGCGAGTTGTATCCTTGGTGGTCCGAATTAGTATTTAGTGGCTCCATCGATCACATAATCATTTACGTGCCAACCACAACGATAAGTTGTGTCGGGGCTGAAGGTAGAAAAATTGTGATATTTTTTTTTTTTTTTTTTTTTCAAAAAAAGTATCCCGACATTATTTTCTATTTCTACACAGGTATCGAACACGCTAAGAATCAGGCACTACAGGATGATGAGAACTTGCAAATTTTGCTCATCAAATTTCCCACTGTGAACGTACATTCCTCCAACATTCAACCCAACCACTCGCTCATCAATTTCAACGATTGGCCCGTGAAGTTACCTAATAATCTTTGGCTGAAACGTAATTATTTTACAATATCCACGTTGATTATTTTTTTAGTTCATTTTAGTAGTGAATGATTTATTATTTTTTCAGAGGCCCACGGGTTCCCTTGGAAACTTGAAATCCTGAACTTTGAATCTTACACTTTAAAAGGCGATTCCAGGCAAAATTTCGTGAAAAAAATCTGCCTGAAATCGACCCTCGATTTAACTGTCAAGCACTCGAACACCGGCTCGTTAAAAAGTAAACCCTCTGCTCTGAGCTTGTGCCTATACATCGATACGCCACCGATCGTTGTATCCGCTTCGGAGGATCAGGTACTTTTTTTTTTTTCAAAGTTTTCGTGGAAAAAAGTGGAGAATAGGAAAAGCGAGACGGATGCAGAAATCAAACGGGAAGGATTTATGTAAAAAAATTCATAAACAAAACCAATATCGGTATTTATTTCGTAAAGGTGGTATTTTTAAACAACATATTCACCAACATTGCGAGTGCAATGCGTAAAATCAGTCCCGACAAAAGTGACGAGACCAGCGTCAACTGCGCGAAAGAGGCCAAGGATGTGACGTTGGCTCTGCCAAGAAGTTCGTCGAGTCCGACGCAGTTGCTGTACCCCGAGGACGCGGCGACGGCGACGACGTCGACTCTGTCAGCCATGAAAGAGGGCACCGAAGCAGGTTGAACTCGATTGTATCTTATTTTCACGATTCATCAAGCCAATAAGGAAATTTGTCGATTTTCACCTCAGACGACAGCGGCGACGTGCACCTGACCGCGTGCATCCAGTGGACGATCACGAAAATAACCGTGAAACTTTACGTCACCGACGAGGAACACAAGTACCCCAAATTGAAACTAGTCCTCGAACTCGAGGACATCATAACGTCCGTCGACATGCAATCGGTGTACCTCAAATTAAAGCACAAGATTACGTCGGCTACGATATTTCACTACGCCAGGTGAGTGAAATCAATGTGTCGGACGAAGGTGCCATTATAGACACTGAGGGGGGTTTTTTTTTTCTTTTCCATCCACACGGCAGAGACTCGCCTACTCAACCCTGGAACTTTGGCGATTTCGTTGGACTTGTGCTCTGCGGCAGAGAGGATAATTACGAAAAGAACGAGGACTCGGGTTTTTTGAGTCTCACGCTGACGGTGGCCAAATCGGGGAACGTTCACACGCGCTGGAGCGGTGGACACAAGTCTGGCAAAACGACCAGAGTTAGTATACTTTGCATTTTCATCGACTTATTCACGCGTATGTGTTTTTTACCTTAATTCAAAACACCACGATTTTAACCATTGGGTAGAGAATCGATGCGAGGGCCGAATCATCGCTGCAGCCGATAAATCGGTACATCGTCGAAGCTCTCGTGAAAATGCAGATGCTCGACATTATCGTTCCTCCCAGCGTTTTCGTCAAGTACGTACGACTGATAGAGCCTTTTTTGAGCCAAAAATCTCCCAAGCCCGACAACTCGACGACCTCCTCGAGAATCATTTCGCCGCCCTTCATTGGCATCGCGAACCTGAAGAACGAGGCGCTCCCGTTGATTTACTTGGAATTCAAAGGACTCCGCCTCATGATACCCGACGGAAGCGGCTCGGAGCCAGCTCAGGACTTCCAACACGATCTACTCATGTTAAGGGTGCGTGTATTTTATTGAATAAAAAAAAAAAAATAATAAAATTTCTCTCGATATCACAGCTGGATGGGATACGCGTAAGCCCACACGCGGAAAATCCGATATGCAGGATGCCCCTTAGGCCTGACATTTATCAATTAGCTGCGCAGGCTAACATACTGAAGGTGCCCGGTTCGGCGGTCGAGGATCGCCAGTACCAGATCAACATAGACGGAATATGCGTGCACACGACCACTTGGCAAGATTATCAGCAGAGCATTGTCAAAGTAATGTGGCACCGCGTGTATTTGTTTCGTTTTTTTGCCATGAATAAGTTTGTTTAATCCGTTCAACCAATGCTTCCAGAGAATGTCTCAGTCGTACTTGTACACGATGAACGAAAATCCAGCGGTCGAGTGGAACAAACTGGGAAACGGGGGCAGCTTGGAGCCCCAGTTCTCAACCCTGCCCGTCATTTCAAGGTACGTTGGCGCAAAATTTATTAATTTCAGCTTTGAGACGCGTTACGATTTCAGGTTTGATTTCGGCTTGATCATCGCCCCGGCCATCACGTTCAAGCCGGACACTCTGGTCTGCGCAAGTGCTATGGAAATCAACTGCCTGACGGATCTAGAACTGTCGGTGAACTTTAACCAAGTCAAACTCATGACGGCACTGTGCACTCAATTCAAAAATCTGCTGCCGATTCACGAGCCTCGTGAATATGGAAATCTCGACGTGCAAAATCTACTTTCGTCAGGTGGCAACAGAAGCAATCAAGTAGCCAAACAGAGTACGGTGGACTCTGAAGCCGATTTCGCCAAAGACAGCGGGGTAGACTTTGAACTGTCGAGCATCAATTCGACGAATCCCGTGAGTATACGAGGGTTTTTCGTACGAATGAGAGTTTTATGCTTTAAATGGTTTTTTTCATAAATGCAGGAAAAGACCGTCGTTCAAGAAAAACCGGGTCACCAGCCGTTCGAGTTTCTGGTGAACTGCGGCAAAATCACGTTCACCGTCTACGAAATGAAGGACCCATTGGATTTCAAGGACGAAGAAGAAGGAGACAGCACCAGTAGTCGAAAACAGCCGCTGCTCTACGCGATGATCAACCAGCCGAACTTTTATTTTTCTCAGCAGTACTGCGACCAAAAAATACAGGTAAAGAATAAATAAGCTAAAAACTTTCACCCCGCAAGCAACTTACGGTCTCGCAAAAAACGCAAGGTGTCCTTCTTCGACCTGGCTCTGCTCTTGGGGGATGGAGCCGATGGTTGTTCAGCCTCGTTGCCGGCAGAGTCGGATTTCAAGAGCTGCCTCATCGAGACCAGAAGCGGCGAACCTCACCCAGACACGGGCATACCACCCTCCTTTCTCGTGATGAAGTGCGAGATGTTTGTCGGCAAGAACGCCCAGCTGAGCGTCAACATGGGCAGGCCGACCAAAGTGCACGTCTCGCTCTGCCGCCTCAGGTCTCTGCTCCACGTCAGGGACAAGGTAAAATTAATGAGCGAATCGATTGTTGAATACACCACCAACAAGTAATTGACGAGCTGTGTCAACTCTACAGCTGATGGAGAGTCTTCGGAGCGCGGACGTCACCACGAGGAGCTTGATCTCCACCAGCGCCGACGACGATGGGATTAGTAGCGTAGCCCCCTGCAGCCCCTGTCACGGCAGGTACAGCCTCCCGGCAGACGTGAGCTTAACCACCCGGCAGCTCGTTTTGTCGCTCGAGTGTGAGCCGGCGGGTTGCCTGATGAGCGTGGCCTCGGTCTCGGGTGGCCTGAGCAGCGGAGCGCGCCCCGAGCGCGTCCACGGCCAACTGAGCTGGACGTCGCTCCTCGTGTCGAATAGACTGGGCCAACGGAGGATGCTACTGCTGAGCCCGTGTTGCGGCAGCTTAGGACTCGGGCTCGCCTGGGAGAGCTGGTGGCAGCAGGTAGGCGAGCGAGGTCCACGGGTCCAGCTCCAGCTCGAATTGGACTGCCTGTACGTGGATGTGGGACCTAGGCACGTTCTCGCGCTCACCCGCGTCCACGAGGAGTTGCGGCTGTTGGCCGATGTGCTGATGCCAGCAAAGGCAGCCACTACCTCGTCTCCGTCGAGCCCTGCGTCGGCTCCGTCTTCCATCCCCACGGGCACGACCAGCGCCACCGCTAGCGAGTACGCCGCCTCGCACGAGCAACACTACAAGGACGACCTCAAGTCCGGGGCCTTCCAGTTCGTCGACGGCAGTAGCGCCGAGGAGCTGCCCTTTCCCTACCAGGTGGTCTTCTTCTCGTCACCGGCGGCCATGGCCTGGCGGTACCCTCATCCACGAGCGCTCACCAAGATCCACGTAACCCCGGTGCCGTTCGAGGTACATCACCATATAATAGTTTTTGGTAGAAAAATAAAAATAAGGTAAATCACCTGAAAAAAATGTACCAATATTTTTTGACAATTTTTTTTTTTTTTTCAGATGTTCGAAACGGACGGGACGAGGGAGGCCACCGCGTTTTTGGACCCGACCTCGACGGCATCGGCAACAGCGTCGGCACCATCAGCAGCCGCAACGGCAGCTGGAGCGGACGATGCGCGGGACGAGAGGATGGGTTGCGCCATCGAGTATTGGAGCGAGAGCCAACTGGCGTACCAGAGCTACGTCGAGTTCTACCTCTCGGAGACGGAGAGCTACCAGCTGGACCTCCCGGAGCGACCGCCCCTACAATCGGCGGCGTGCGTCTGGCGAGCGAGGCTCCAGCAATCCCAGTACCCCAGCCGGCTCTCGAGCAAGGCGCTGCTCGCCTGCCTGCGCGTCGACTCGTACTTCAGTCCCAGCGCCGTGCCCGAGCTCCAGGCCAGTCTCGGCATCCGCGCGGCCCAGCTGAGACTGCACAACCAGCCGGAACTACCCAAAGAGCTGCCCCAGGGAAGCCCGCTCGAGGGTTACCAGCTTGGTGGGCTCCTCCCCGACAGCCAGTGCTTTGCCCTGCTCGAGCTACGGGCCGGCAGCCTCCTGCTCAGCCGCTGGTCCGGTGGTTGTTGTCTGGCACGCGCCTCCGGCAGCCTGGCGCTTCATCTCCTCGACTACAGCTTCCTCGTGCTCCAACAACTCCTCGACGCGCTCGAGTTTAGGCTCCAGCTGTCGATGCCCGGCCGGGAGGGCGTACCCGAGGTCTCGCTCCTGGCCTGCAGGGCCTTCTCCCTCAAGCTCAGTCCCTCGGTCTTCCACACGCTCGCGCTCTCCGCGCACCTCTGGACCGACGCGCTGTACCGTGACTCCGATGCACCGGCGCCCCTCGTCCTCACCACCCGGTACGTCGTGGCCAACGACACCAACGTGGCCGTCCGCTTCGGGCAGTGCGCCACCGACGACAGCATACTCCTCGAGAGCCGTCAGTGTTACTTTTACTCGTGGAGGCACGCCGGCGGCCAACTCCTGAGGGTGGCCGTCGAGGAGAACGGCTGGGTCTGGAGCCGGGGGTTCCCCGTGGCCGCGAACGGCACCTACGAGGCGGACTTTGCCTGCACCACCACCACCACCGGTAGCGCAGCTGTGGTCGTCCTCTCGGTACACGTGAGCTCGCTCTCGGCTTCGCAGAAGCTCGTGAGGTTCACGGGCCAGTTGATGGTCGCCAATCATTTGGCCGACGGCCTCGAGATGCGCCTGGTCAAGTACGACGCGGCGAGCAACAGCAGGTCGGCGGTGTCGCGCGACGTCGTCCACGTGCCGCCCAACGGCCGGCCGCCCTCCATCGTCTACGCGGACAGCGCGAGCATGGCCATGCGCCTACGCTACTCCGGCATGCCGAACCTGCCCTGGACGGGCGACGTGCCCCTGCAGCCCAACGTACGCTGGGGCCAGCCCTGGCTCGTCAAAGGTACCCACCTTGGTTCATTGTAATTCTTTGAAACACCTTTTTTGCTTGTTTCGTCCCTTTTCAGTGCCTCTGCAGGAGAAGGGACAGTTTGTCAGCGTGTGGGTGAGGATCGTCATGGAGCAGGTCAACGGGAGAAACAAAATCTTGGTAACTCGCGCGCATTTTTGACAGGCGATGATCACAGCCAAGTAACTGGCATCGTTGATTTCAGGCCATCATCAGTCCGCTGTACGTGATAAGATCTTACCTGCCGGTTCCGGCTAGGGTTAAAATCGAGACCCCCTCGTTGAAGGTGTCGCTGAGCACTGTCATCAACGGCCGCGGCGAGAGGCAGCAGCTCTACTGTCCAGGAACGTTCGAGCACTATCACCAGCTGACTTTTCAAATCGAGTACGGCAACCTTGATTTACATAGTTAAAAAATAATAATAATAAATAAATAAATAAAAACTATTCCGTAATTACTCGTTGGTTCGGCAGATCGGGAGTTTCCGCCTCGAATCCCTACGTGCCGTTGTCGTACAGTTCGGTGGACCAAAGAAAGTTCTTCAAGAGACCGGAGAAGGAGAGCATCCAGGCTATTCTGGCCCAGCTCGAGTTGGCAAAGGAGGAGTCAAAGTGGCCCTTCCAGAGCGACCCTCTGACCCCATGGACGGCCGCCGTCCAGCCTCAGACCCACGTTCAAGTTAATCCTAGCACTATGCTCGTTACGACGTTGGTGTTTCGTTGTTCCAAACTAATCTCAATGACATTTTTGCAGGTAAAATACGAGGATGCCGGCTTCATGTCTAGTACTCTACTACTCGAGCTGCAGCCCTGGTGTTTCATACTCAACTCCCTGGGCACATACATCACCGTTGTGGCCCAGGATACCGAGCTCTGCAGGATACCCCACTACGGTATCGTCGCGCCTCCGAAGCTAGAGGTAAATTTCATTCATCATTTTTATGAAAAATGGACAGAGCTAATCACGTGTTTCTCGTTCGTTTTTAGAGCACCTTTCACGTCGGTGTCAACATCGCCGGTTCATTTTATCTGTCTCCCGCTCTGCAGCTCGTCAAGTCAGACTGGAACCAGAGCTTTTACATGCCTCGAATAGAGGGTCTGATACCCCTGGAGGGAAACATCAAAATTCGCGTCGACTGCAGTTCGAGCGTGAGTCCACAGACCGCACTATTTTTTCTTGATTTGCGAAATTTTTCACCGCGTTGATGGTATTTACTCCTCCATTGTAGCTTTGCACAATGAACATTAGCTCTAGTGTACATAAGGATATGCGCATAGTCAAAATCAGTAGTAACCATGTCGTGGGAAACATGACGGACCACAAACTGAGCGTAGTCGCGTTAGCTGTGCCAAATTCATCGGCCAACGCTTACCTGCCCAACGACCTAGACGCACAAAGCATCGAAATTTTGCCTTCCCCCGATCAAAGGTTTGTCTCATATTTATTTATTTATTTATTTATTTTTTTTNGGAAGAAAACCGACGTTTTGCAACTTTCTCGTCAAGAGCTCATTCCTGTTACTACTTTCTAAATTAGCAACAATGAAGAAGTTAAGAGTAAATGTATCTTGTAAGAAATTTCGTCTTTTTCCCAGCTATATCTGATAGATAAGCTAAACAAGAGGCTGGGTATTCTTTTCGGAGCACTGCATATTTATTTATTTATTTATTTATTTTTTTTTTCAACAATACCATTCTCGAATCAGTAGTATACAAAAGTTGTAATCCATTCGTTTGGATGATATAGGCGCGCGACTCCGATCGTACAGTGGCACACACTATTTGAAAAGAGCAGCGACGTCTTTGTTTTGTACGTCCTCGTGCGCCTTTTCGACTCCGACTGTTGGTCGTGTCCTGTTCGCGTGGACCAGAATCCCAGCCGAAAGTGCATCGCGCTCCCGGTAAGTTGGCTCGTTACTGCAGTACCAAAGCAAAATAAACTCGGGCCATTTTTTTTTGCCAAAGGATGGCCAATCGACTGTGCCGCTCGTGGTTACGACCCAAGAAGACAAAAACACGGTGTACATAACGATTCACGCGGACAAACACCCGCAATTTTTCATTGAAAACGCGTGTTCGTTCGATGTCGTCATTGGCCAAGCAAACGAGGAGTCGGGTAATTGATTATATTTTGATCCCTACCAATAAAATTTTTAGCCATCAAATTTACGTAAAAGTGAAATTTCGCAGGTAACGCGCTTCCGGAGTCGCAACACTTTTCTTGGAATTGTCAAATCAGGAGCAGGAGCACCCATCACTACTCGATGCCCATTTTCGGGAGTCAGTTGCCGGATCTGGCCAACAAAAACAATAGCAACAGCGAATCCTTTTCCATGCTGATATCTACCCTACCCGCCAGAGAGGAGTTTGTCGATCGAGACAATTTCGGTGACTACAACGCTTGCTTTCCGTTTTGTTTGGAAAGAGGCGTTAATACTTTTTTTTTTTTTTCAGACGTCAGCTCGTTGCAATGGTCCAAGGGCATTAGTTTGACGGCATCAGCGTCGGAGCAGTTTGTCAGACTGCCCCATTACGGGGACGTGAAGCTCATCATGAAAAAGCAATGTTACACGACCCACGTGCGGCTTGCTCCGATTTCACAGGTAATAATGACACTTGAGTAAAAAGTAAGGCGCGACTTCTTCTTTTTATATCAACTCAATGCACACTTTTGATGTAGATCGAAATATCCGCTCAAGAAATCAGGAGTAAAATTCAAAGAAAGTGCATCATCGACGAGAGCAAAAACGAGTCGATAGCCGACGACACTCAGGTCTACTTGGAGGACCCGAGAGTGACGTTAAATTTGCAGGTGAGTTTGGACGGAAACATTTGATTCCAAAGTCGCATCTCTAAATTAAAACCAACGCTTTCCAGAGTGGGAGCAGTTCAACGTCAACGATGACATTTTTCTCGGCCCAGGACGAGGCTCTGGAGGGAGAAGTGCCGATTTCTCCGAGGCACCAGTCGACCGGTGCGCCACTGGCTCCGGCCAAGAAGATCGGCTCGATCGACGCGACACGAAGGAAGAAGAGGTGGAAAAACGGCTCGATCACGGTGCACGTGCTGGGCTTTTCGATAATCTTGATGAAGGACATCAATGACAACGCCCAGAGAATAGAGATCGCGAATCTGTCGGTGACAGACGCCATCTTCATGCTGGACCACCGGGAAAACCACTCGAACCTTGGCGTATACGTTGGCGACCTCCAGCTGGACAATCAAATGTTCGAGCAGGGGGGCTTCGACTTCCCGGTCGTGCTGATCGGCCAGAAGCCGTACGCGAAGCGCGACTCCGCCATCTGTTTGACCAACAACCTCAAGAGCAGCGCCAAGAGCATCGTCGAGAACTCGCTCATGGGGATCGACGTGGCGTGGGAGAACGGCCACGACGTTAGAGCGTGCAAGGTCGTCGCGGTCAAGATAGCGCCGATAAGCGCGTACGTCGAAGGAGGCTTCATTACTCTGCTCATCGATTACTCGACGATGATATTGCCGCCCTGTTTTGTACACACAGCAACGTCGAGCAATAATACGCTCGGATTGTCCATGGCGATGGAGAACTACGTGCCCATGCCCGACTGCGTGCTCTTTGACGCCAGAATACTGAGCCAGCCCTTGAGGATCGAGAGCCTCGTGATCGAGCCGCTGTCGATACTGCTGAGCGTGCACAGCACCATACACTTTTACGTGGCCTTTGACCACTCGCCTCTCTTCTTCGACGCGTTCGATCGGAAAAACCTCATAACGACGCCCTACAGACTCGGCAATGCGCTCGCCATGCATTACCTGTCTGGTGCGATTTTCGGCGTCGGTAAGCAGAAAAACAACACGCCAAATCATAACATCGGGTTCTTATGATTTCCGTTGATGCGATTTTCGTTCTTCCAGGCTGGGTCGTTGGCTCTTTGGAAATCCTGGGCTCTCCTGGAGGCCTTGCGCAGGCGTTGGGCACTGGACTCAAGGATTTTATCTCCATGCCGTTCCAAGGACTCTTGCAGGGACCTTGGGGCTTTATCGTGGGTATAACGCATGGCTCAGCGAGCCTCGTCAAGCACATCACAGCTGGTACGTATAAGTAATTTGAGAAGTTTAAGGAAAAGAAAAACAAAAAGCGTCGTGTTTCTAGGTACTGTGAACTCGGTGACGAGGCTTGCGTCGAGCGTGGCCCGAAATTTAGACCGATTGACTCTGGACGACGAGCACTTGCAGCGCCAGGAGGAGTTCAGAAGGATGCGCCCTCAAGGCGTGGCACAGGGCCTCTATCACGGCCTCACCGGCTTTGGGATGAGTCTACTAGGTCAGAGTTAATTTCATTTCATGTCTTTTGTATTGAAACATCCGCAGCTCCGATGGTCAATATGTTGCTCTTTTCGCAGCTGCGGTGGCCGGGCTCGCGCACCATCCCCTGCAACAAGTTTGGTCGGGTGAAGCTTCGACGAGGGGGCTCGTCACCGGAGTTGGACGTGGATTGGTCGGCGTCGTCACAAAGCCCCTCAGTGGCGCTGCCGAGCTGGTTGCTTTGACGGGCCAAGGCTTGCTTCAGGGCACCGGTTGGATATCCTTGCCTTCGGTAAGCAAGATTTCACTCGACGCACTAATATTCCAACAGTTGGAGTAATGTAATGATCCCTCGTTCAGCCCCGGCAGAGGCCAGTCGTACAGTACTCGTACGGGTTGAGCGCCACCTCCCTGAGGTACGCTTGGAGGCTGCTGCCCTTACTGGCAAAGAACGACGATGTCATCCTTCACGTTGCGAACGCGGACCAGGTCATGCTTCAGGGCAGCAACAAAGCGGTCAGTCTGGTTCTCACAAAGCAGGCGCTGTTGATAGTAAATATTGCCGAGGACAGTGTCGAGAAGATACTTCCGCTCAAGGACCTGATCGCGGTCGACAATCCGTCCGAGTCGACGGTGTTCCGATTGCACTGTTCGAGCACCTCGACCAGTCAGCAGTTGAGTAAAGCTGCTACTGACGAGCAGTTTGCGCCTCACGTGAGTAGAATTTTTTTCTCACTATCTTTCAGTAGTTGCCTTTTGTAGGCATTTTTTTTTTTTTTTGTTGATTTCAGATGGACCGAGAAATGAGGGCTAGGGTGGCTGAATTCTTGCGGACGAGTAGTACCGGCATCACCAGCGTGTCAACAAACAGCGATGCAGGATCTGAAATCGACGATCCAATTGTTGTACCCGAGACGAAAAACAACATGACCTTTTATATAAATTCGGACTCTCGTGGTTACCTCTTGTCAATTTTTAATGTGGCCAAAAGCCAAAATCAGGGCAATGGTTTTTCAGTGATATAGACGAGTTTTATAAGAAAATTCTAAAGAACTGTAATAATAAAAATTACTTTATTGTTTACTTTTNATGACAATTTGATGTTAAATGAATGTGGACACGGACCAGAGTAAATAGAAACGCTGTAGCTTTATTATATATTTACAATTTTATTCATTCCTGTGATTGGTTCAACCATTTAATAGATTTATTTTAACTCAGTGATATAGACGAGTTTTATAAGAAAATTCTAAAGAACTGTAATAATAAAAATTACTTTATTGTTTACTTTTTTTATAAATATATATATACACATATGCTATATTCAAGCGATGTTACGAATTATTCAATCATGAAGGTTTTACCGAAATCTTTAACAGTAGTGTACCATCATTCACGATCGTATTTGATTAACGTTAAATACAATACATTCATCTCAGCATTAAGTTAAAAAAAACAATGAAATGAAAATTTTATCACTCACCCAAGAAATTATTCAATTAATTTTTCTTTAATTCTTTTTTGTAATCGTACTAAAAAAAGTCTTGAGTGATGTTGCGAGTTTTTAAAATGTGTGCTTGCACAGAAATAAGTCTTGAAAAACGAGTTTCCTTCAATCTAATATTTTAACTGGAAATTACGTTACTTTGAAAAAAAAGCAACAAAAAACGTTTTTGCCAAAACTCAGTAAATTTCGATTCATTTAGATGGGTTGGAATTCATTTTCTAGCATTAACTTGAGTGGGTTGTGTTGTGCGATTTTGTACAATCCACGGGTGATTGAGTATGCCATCCAAACTTAGTCTCCGTTCAGGTTGAACAACGAGTAGCTAGGGGGAAAAAATTGATTGAAACGTTCATATCTTGTTCAAGCTGTTGATTGACAAGTAGTATTTTGTTTTTTTTTTTATTCGTAAAATGCTTACCTTAGAAATAAGATCCTTAGATCCATTACTCAGATATGCGGGGAATTTGTAATTTGCCTTCCTAATTTTATTGTAAGTTTCGTCGTACGTTTTATCCAGGAATGGTGGTTCTCCAACAAGAAACTCGTAAGTCAAAACCCCAACTCCCCACAAGTCTACAGTATGATCATGAGTACGACCATTTACCATTTCTGGTGGTAAGTAATCAAGAGTACCACACAGTGTTTCGCGACGGGATGACGGAGCGTGAACTGACCAACCAAAATCAGCCATTTTCAATTCACCGCTTACGCCAAGAAGTAAATTTTCCGGTTTAATATCTCGATGTATAACTTTTCTTGTGTGACAATATTTTAGTGCATCAGCCAACTGAGAGATGTAAGTTGCTGCTCTGTGATGATATGAAAAAATTAGTAAACAAGTGACTTTAAGTTTAAAAATAACGAATCAAAATGCTTGGCACAACAAGTTTACCTGATTTCATTGAAACGCTTGTTTGGTTGAGCATTTAGTTCCTTGAACAATTCTCCGTTTGGAGCGTATTCTAAAATTAAGTACACTCTTGTTTCATCATGAAAATATCCGTACATTCTCAAAATATTCGGATGCCTGCAAATAATAAAAAAAATTAAGGAATTAAAATTAAATCAACACTCAAATATTTATCACCAGTACGAATGAAACTTGGATACCTCAAATGTGTTTGAATCTCAATTTCCCTACGAACTTGGTGCTCGATATCTGCCTTAATTATCTGATCCTTAAATAATACTTTCATTGCTACAATAAATTTCGAAGTTTTTTCTCTCGCCAAGTACACATTGCCGAATTTTCCTTTGCCCAGAGGCCTGCCAATATCGAAATCCGTAATGGACCACTGTTTCTTTGAACTGCTTTTCTCTTGTTTTTTTTCTTTATTACTAGTTGTCTCGCTGCCAGCAACTTTCTCCTTGTTATTCTCTGACTTTTGTGAACCAGAATTTTCAACTGGCTTCGACGATCCCGGCATTTTTGGAGGAGGCATGAGTTCATTGGACTTTTTGGCAAAGTTGGAGTCATCTTCCGTTTTCGAACTTTGAAATGTCTTTTTGGCCACTTCTGGGGCATCATTTACAACTGCTTTCGTTTGTTCATTTCCTTGTGCTGCTTGAACTTGCGACAGGATAGCCCTGGCAACTCTAGGCTGATTATAATTATGCTGTGAACCGTTTTCCTTGCCTTTGATCATTGCACGAAACTGTAATAGTTATCAATGTATCGTTTGCATTGAAAGAAAACACAAGAAAGAGATAGTCGCGATTGTTGTTGATCAGGTACAACAAACATACTTACATCAGATAAACACCAATAAGGCAAAAGAAGAAGAAGTTTGGTTTGTAGTGTACAAAGGGCAGCTGATCGAGTCGAAAAGATCCGAGCTGATGCTCTCAAACGCTGGACACGTGTGGCATCACAAATTTCCAGTGTTGCGGTTATTACTTTTGTTATAACTTGCGAGGCTTTTTCATTCAACCGGCTTTAAAAAGGATACACCTGTTCACAAAGGAGTTATGTTGATACGGTGCCCAACTAGACTTTAAATTCGAATTTGCTCAATAACGAACATCTCGAGAGATTCTCGAGAGAGGGAGAGAGAGGTGTGGTTGGTTCTCCAACTCCTGGATGCAAAAGTCGACGACGAGGTTCACCGCCAATCACGCGCTCATAAAGTGTATGCATGAGTTTCATAACCCACGCATTTAAAAAGCGTCTCCTCTCACCGGGTAATTCTACCAGGCGACGTCTCCCATTGGCGGATTTCAAATGACGCGGTTCGCCCACAAAAGTCGTTTCTTTTTTTCCAATGGAATTCGCATGCGTGCGCGCGTGTGCGTGTGCACATGTGTGTATAGCAGACGAAATTACGACAGTCGCATGCTCCGCTCGCTCCAAATTAGGTGTTGTGATAATGCAACTTTATATTTTTTTTACGTGTTTTTGCCTCATTATCTGATTCTCGCAATACAAAATTAAACGTGTGTAAAGTCGCGATCGCGACAACGCTTAGGTAGTACAGGTATACTTTCCTATATTGCCATCCGCGATTCGATTTGACGTTTAACCTCCGTTTGTTTTGTTTACGAACTTTCTCTATAATACACCTGTTTACATAGTTATCTACAGTACTTACATGGTAAGTAATGATAAACTGTTTATCTTTCCTACCTATAAATCTGGTAAATATTTGATTTTGTACTTTGTTTGTTTCTGGTTTTTTTTAAATGACAATTTGATGTTAAATGAATGTGGACACGGACCAGAGTAAATAGAAACGCTGTAGCTTTATTATATATTTACAATTTTATTCATTCCTGTGATTGGTTCAACCATTTAATAGATTTATTTTAACTAGTTGTACGACACTGATAAAAATATTTAAATTAATTTATTCAATAAAAACAATCTATGCCTCACATTTTGAGTTAAAATTTTTTATCATCAACATTACTTATTTCATTCATTGTCAACATGAACGTTGTCTTTTTCAAATTCTTTTTGTATAGATAGTGTATTTCAAAATTTCAAATTAGGTAATAAGTAACACATACACACGTCTATGCATATTAACATTAACATAGTAGGTGCGTCTAACTTGCCTCGTATCTAAATATGGTTATGCGTGAGAAATTCATTCATTCACTGTAACAGTTACTAACACCCACGATTTTTTAATTCTCTCCACTGCCATTTCAATCATTTCTTCTAATTCATCATCCATATTTTTTAAACTTCTTTTCTTAATTATCATCTTTAGTTGAACTCTAATATCATTTTTTTTTGTTTATTAAAAAGTTATTTGATTAATTTTTTCATACGTTATTTTATTCATCCATGTATAGCAGTTAAATAAAAAAAGTATAAGGTAATTCTGGAAATCCACAGCCGGATGGAAAAAAAAAAGCCAGACTTCTTGATACAAGAAATTAATGTTGACAAGTATGATCTTGGCGATCTATTGATTGACAATGTCGGTAAAAGGAAAAAACACAGGCAACGTTATGAACAAAAAGTCTGCAAGGATGGTTAATGTAATTGTCTTTATTTTCACTCTTTATTAAACTTATGAGATAATTTTGGAAAACTATTAGAATTACATGAGAAAGTATATACACTCGAAAAACACTCTTTTATTTTATTTTTTATTTTAATGGAAACAATATTTTCACACCTTATCTCACTTGGCTTTTATCTCTGTTGAACGCACGTAGCTTATCTCGAAAATGTTTCCCTAAATTATCCAGGCAAAGCCATCGGAAGCTCTTCTGGCTGCGAAGCGAGAGGCGCAGCATAAAAAAGCGTTGGGAAAGAGAAACAGTAACACTATAATTGTCGATATTTACCAAAAAGCTATTGATTCCAAAAAAATGGTTCGCAACGATACCGGCTTGGTGTTCGATCGTTCCATGGCCGAGCATCAATGCTTGTGGGACGACAAATATCCAGAGTGTCCGGAGAGGCTGGTCAGAGTTCTTGAGAGGTGCGAGGAGCTAAATTTGATTCAGCGGTGTAAATACATCGAGCCTCGTAATGCCGAGTACAGTGAATTGTTGCTGAAACACTCCCCGGTGCACATAGAAACGCTAAAATCTACTGATAACTGCCAAGACGTGGATAAATTGGAAAAACTTGCGTCCAAGTACGATGCCGTTTACTTTCATCCCGTAAGTTACCTCGCTTATCATTGATTTTCATGCATTGAAGTAACGTTGATTCGATGATGCTCGATCTCTCCTAGAAAACGTATCAGTTGTCTTTGCTGGCTACCGGATCGACAATCAATTTGATTGAGAACATATGTAAAGGCATAGTACAAAATGGAATGGCCATTATACGGTTCGTATGCAGATCATGAGTATATTACTCGTTCGGCCGAGTGTGATTGTGATGGGGTAATTATAATTTCAGGCCACCTGGCCACCATGCCATGAAATCGGAGTATTGTGGGTATTGTTTTTTCAACAACGTCGCCGTAGCGGCTGAAGTGGCGTTGAAAAACAATTTGGTCAAAAAAATATTGATCGTGGATTGGGACGTGCATCACGGGCAAGCCACTCAGCAAATGTTTTACAATGACGCGAGGTCAGTGAGTCAAATTTGAAGAGTAAATGTATTTTCACGAGCAGACTTGACGTTTTTATTGAATTTTTTGTCCAGAGTCGTGTATTTTTCGATACATCGCTACGAAAACGGCGAGTTTTGGCCTAACTTGAGGGAATCTGATTACCATTACGTTGGCGAAGGAGCAGGAGAAGGATACAATTTCAATGTTCCTCTGAACAAAACTGGTATGACGAACGCCGACTACTTGGCGATATTCCAACAAGTTTTGCTCCCAATGGCCTACGAAGTAAGTGGATTGGTCGTCAATACGCATTGTAATTGCGTGCAATAAAAATACGAATGCGCTTTTTTAATCAAATCTTTTTAGTTTCAACCAGATCTCATCATAGTCTCGGCTGGTTATGATGCAGCTCTCGGTTGTCCAGAGGTAATTTAAAGTATATTCTTATTGATTTACTCTGTTTATTCTTTAGTTCCGTCCCGGTCTGATACTCGTATCTGCTGGATACGACTCAGCATATGGCGATGAAAAGGTTGTCGAATTTTTTTTTTTTTTTTTAAATTTCTAACCCACTGAAATTTCTTTGAATAACATTTCCTTTCTACAAATAATTTTTAAAGAAAAATTTAAAAAATAATTAAAAGCTCCGTTGTTGGTAAAACAAATGAACAAAACGAAATATTCCAGGGATTAATGAACATTACGCCAGCCTGTTACGCTCATTTGTTATCTTCACTCATGAGCCTTGCTGGTGGAAAAGTCGCAGTGATTTTGGAGGTACAAAATTTTTTTTCATCCCAAATTCGCAATATCGTCGAGCGCGTACTCTTATATTTTATACCATTTGTACTTTCAGGGTGGCTACTGTCTTAAATCGCTCGCGGAAAGTGCTGCCCTCACGCTTAGAACACTGTTAGGCGATCCATGTCCTATGATGCAATCTTTGGAGCCAGTTTGCCAAAGGTTTCTTATTTTTCTTTATCAATGAAATAATGTAATTGTTGAAGAAAATATAACAACAATCTTCTTCCACGTACAGCATCCAAGAGACTATATTAAACGTAATTTATGCTCATAGAGCTTATTGGAAATGTTATCAGTACCAAGATTCTTACAGTATTGATAAAACGTCGTCTATCAACAAGAAAGATAAGCACTTACCCACTGTTTCCTTCAAGTAAGCGTCTTAATTAATCATCAAAATAAATCATTAGCAAAGACTTTTGAAAAAATCATTCTTT
Source organism: Copidosoma floridanum (assembly GCF_000648655.2). The sequence continues at coordinate 2,422,814 of NW_019379589.1, forward strand.
TTTTTCAGCGGACCAGAAACTTTTCCAACTGTCTATGAAACTCGAAACTGCTATCCTGTACAGAGCAACGCCGTAATACGAGAAATTAATCGAAAATTGGATGAGCTTATAAAAAGTAATCATCTTAGTTTTCTTTTTGAGGTCGATTATCGTACTAAAACATTTTTTTTTTTTTTTTGTTCTCAGTAACGAATCTCAAAAAGGCTCCAAACAGAGTATGCGTTGTCTACGACGAGAGAATGTTGAAACATTACAACGTGGTGGATGAAACTCATCCCGAGAAGCCAGGCAGGATTTCGAGTATTTTTTCCAAGCACAAAGATTACGAGTTGCTCGATCGCTGCCTGCTACTGCAAGTCAGTACACACATAAAAATAGCGTAGTAGTGATGATTTTACACCGTGTTGATAACATAAAAATCTTTAAAGGGAAGAGTCGCCAGTGAGGAGGAAATCTTATTGGCGCACGATCCGGAGTACGTGAACAGTATTAAAAAGACCGCTCAAACGAAACTGAAAGAACTGGTGGGTTTGTCCTCAAAGATGAACTCTGTGTACTTGCATCCCGAAACGTGGAACAGCGCTACGGTTGCAGCCGGTTCTCTGCTGCAAGTGGTCGACAGCGTTTTGAATGGAGACAGCCAGAGCGGGGTGGCGATGGTCAGACCTCCTGGACATCACGCCGAGCCGGACGCGGCTTGCGGCTTTTGCATTTTCAATAACATCGCGATCGCCGCCAAGTACGCGGTCTCGTTCCATCAATTAAAACGGTATGGACAATAGATATTGTGACCAGCTGAACTGGGAGTTCGGGGAAATTTGACAAAAATCGTTTTCAGGGTCTTGGTCGTCGATTGGGATATTCATCACGGAAACGGCACGCAATCAATTTTATACGACGACCCAAAAGTACTGTACGTATCGTTGCACCGTTACGACAACGGTAGCTTTTTTCCCCACTCAAAATCAGCTGACTATTCTGTAGTCGGTGAGGGCCGAGGAGAAGGATACAACGTGAACATCCCGTGGAACAAGGTATGCATTAATCTTGGTTTTTTTTTTCTAACATTAAAAAATAATTGCCTTGTTGAAACATAGAAAGGTATGGGCGATGCCGAATACGTAGCAGCTTTTCAACACGTCGTCATGCCAATAGCTTATCAGTACAATCCGGAGCTGGTACTAGTGTCGGCAGGCTTCGACGCTTGTATCGGAGATCCCTTGGGTGGTGAGTGTCAACTTTGCGGTTTCCGATCATAACGAATCACGAAAAATAAAAGAATCAATAATTGAAATACTCGTTAGGCTGCAAAGTAAGTCCCGAAATGTTTGGCCACATGACTTTCTGGCTGTCTTCGCTGGCAAACGGACGTATCATACTCAGCTTGGAGGGCGGTTACAACGTCAATTCCATCGGACACGCCATGAGCATGTGCTCGAAAGCACTGCTGGGCGACCCCTTGGTACCATTGGAAGCGAATTTGAGCCCTTGCTCGAGCGCAGTTACCTCAATAATGAACGTTCTCCGAGCGCACAAGCGCTACTGGCCGAATTTGGTTTTTCAAAAGTCACTGCCCCAAGAAAACGTTCTTCCTAAAGCCAAAATCCCACGTGCCAAGCCTACCGAGCGATTGCTCTCGGATTTCCTTGAAAAGCAACATTCACCGGCAAACGACCAACTTCCCGTTCAAGTGGACCGTTTGAACATCCACGATGACGATAGTGAAAAAATGAGCGAGCCACGTCACGCGCCCTGTGACAATGACGATCCCAATAATGATAAATCAAAAACTGAACCGGACAATAGCGCAGCGAGTAGTAGCAATGATGCTGGCGAACAAGGGTCAGCTCAAGCTGGATCTTCACAAAGTAGTACAAACAACGCAACGCTGCAGGATTACTTGAAAGATAACTTGCAGGTGAAAAGATTCACGAACAAGTTAAAAAAGCTTAACGGATGATGGTGACTTGAGGAGAGTTATCTATGTAGAATGATTTTTCAGGCGTTACTCGACGAGGACATGTTTGCAGTCGTACCCCTTCAAGACTGTCCGCATCTGAGTTCAGTGGCTCCTGTTCCGGAAGCCGGGATCGACATTCAAGCCCCGTGCGTCGAATGCGACAGTACCCTCGAAAACTGGGTATGTCTCGAGTGTTACACGATTCACTGCGCTCGCAACGTTAGACAGCACGCGCTACTGCACGAACGCTCGTCACGGCATCCTCTTACGCTAAGTTTTACCGACCTTTCGGTTTGGTGTTACGCTTGCGAGGCTTATATCGACAATCCTGTAAGTAATTATTTTTACTGAATATAGTCATCTTTTGATTACCATCTACACTTTTTTCATTATTTTTCATAATTTTTTTTTTTATTTTTTTTTTAATAGATTTTGTATGCTGCGAGAAATGCTGTTCACCAAAAAAAATTTAATACCGAATTACCATGGACCTATTCAGAAAGTACTGAAATTCAAGTACTTGAAGCTCTTAATAAATGATCAGAGTATCCGTGATTACCTTGTTTTGTAAAAAAAAAAAACAAAAAACAAAAAACAAAAAAAAAGACATTATAGATGTTGAACATAAACGAGGCATTATAATAAATATACAATTAACAATATTAATATTATTATGTAGAGTTTATTTAATTATTTACATAAAATATCAAAAATTTTGTAAATCAGCGAATTTATATTGTATAGAACGTCAGAGTGAAGATTAAAATATCGATTGCAAACAAAAATGTTTTGCATATAATTTGTTCTGCGGACGCTCGAAAGTTAACTAATACAAAAAAAAAACAGTAATATATTATAAGAATGCCTAAGAAACTTAATTTTATATTTACATAAAAAATACTGCTATGTAACTTGCAATAACGTCAAGTTTTTATGACAAATTAAACAAACGTACTAAAAGAGATACATTATTTTATACAAATTTGATCCTTGATTCAAATTACCATTTTTTAAAATATTTTCATACTAAACCAAGTGGTAACTGTCGATTTATCACGAGTATAATAGTAACTACATGCAGTCTATTTAATTATTTGTTTACTTTTGCTACCCTGTAAGGAACTAATAATTCGATGAGCATTAATATCACAAAAATAAAAATTCCGAATTTGAAATTTGCATTGATTGATGCGCGTTGATTTTTTCTTCATCACTTTGATCCATCCATTTTTTTTAGTTAATAAGGCCACGCTAATTTTTGCACATACATCCATGATAAAAGATGTATATGCAAAATAACAAGTCCACATGTCTACATTAATCACCTTTCATTTGGATTTTCAATACGCAAAAGTAGCAGATCGAATTGTTGCAAGTATCCAAAAATTTTATCAGGTAGCTTGGGAGCCAAATCAAATGAAAAAATAAATGACGCGCTAAAGAAATTGTGAAAAAAATCTACTTTTGGCATGTGCTCTATTGATAAGTGCGGACTAAAAGTCTGAACAATATGAAATTTATAATCCTTTGCAGTGTTATTCGTGCATTGTAAAGATGATCCTGAATATTTAAATTCATTGTAAAAACTAGAAGGCAACGCATAATACAGTCTGTAGGGTATTTTTTTAACATGCCACTTGTATTCACATTTCTTGATTGTTTGGCAAATCCTATTATTTATAAACTGTGCATCGCTAGAGCCTAATTCATCAACGTAAAAATCTTTGGTGAGCGTATACTTATGTCCTAAATTACTGGTGTACTCTTTTTTCGTGTTTCTTAAGTGTAAAAGACCCGTTGGTATAGGGTAAGTATGCGACGTCATGACGTGAATATGAGTTAAGTAAGGCTTAGACTTTAGCTCTTTTGACAAATGAGACGTTAAAGGTAAAACTCCACCTTGATGTAAAAAACCGTAAAATATTGCTAAAATAATATTACTCACGTACCAAATGATTTTTAAAACATTTTTTTCGGTAACTCTTGAGCTCGTGGTCGAAGTTTGTTGATTAGTTTCTGGAGCAACATTTACTGTACTTGCATCTAAGGGGTCTTCAACCCAGTGGGCAAACAAAAATACTAGTGGCAGAAGAACTGGTACAATAAATCTTGGCTCTTGATGTGGAAAAATAGAGAGCAAAGCAACAGGAACCGCAAACGATGATATCATTAGGCTTTCGATGCTCTGTATTCGCGGCAACTCAAGCCACTTACCTCTTAAAAAGCTAAAAATTCGAGTGAATGCAAATATGAATATCGATATTTTTCGTGTCGATGGAATATACAAAGTGCTGGATGATTATGAATTTATTTTACCTGTTAAGCATTTTGATGAGAGTAATGACAGCAATGACACCCACAACATTGAAAAGCAACGGCATATTGACGAGAAAATGCAAAAAGCGAGGATGAAGTCCGTGATGTTTAAGATTATTTGTGACTGAATTATATTTTAAAAAATTTAATGGGGTGACCACAAAGTTGTTGATGCTTATTTCAAAGCTGCTGATTTCTGCTATAGTAAGGTATCCAAAATATAAACTATCAAACAAAATCATTGCGAGAATAGTTGGAATCGTGAAGAAAACGAATAGGTAAAATCTAATGTGAAAATCTAAAAATCCGATACTTATAGAGCCTAAACCTCTTTGAAACCAAAAAAATATTGGAGGCCCTGCAAACGCTATAAAAGTTGGCCTATTAAAAATACCAAAAGCTGTAACCGTTGCAAGCAGTAGACAGTCATTCAAGGAATGTAGAGGCAATGATCCACGCAGTTTGTAAATTTTTGTTCGTTCCACTCCAGTCTTGGCTTTGTGATATTTATCCATTAAAAAATCATTCTGTACAACTACCTAAAATTGATTATAAGTGTGCGTGTTATTGCATAAAATGAATGGATTAATACTATTTTAAAATTATATTAATACCAACCTTATTAGATAATTCGATGCATCTTGCAACGTGATAAAGTAATATAGAAGTTAACACTATTTCAATGGAATTCGATAACGTTCTAGTACAATGTACCAGTACAATATAAGAACTTGCAAAAACTGTTAATCTATTGATGTAAGGTTCATGAAGAATTAAACAAATTTTGTACAAACAGTAATCTGATATGAATGACAAAATGGTCATCATAAGGCGTGGAAATACTACTAGGAAGTATGGACTCTTTAAAGTAGTACCAAAAAAGTGTTCACAATATGGATTAAGGCCTTGCAATAAAAAGTAAGGAAATTTAACACATAATTGAGGAATCAGCGAATTTCTCACGGGAAACGTGACATTGAATTCCCAAGGCTTGTAAACTTCAATATCAAAAGTATCACCTGTCAAAGCATCAATGATTAAAACGTTGACTCAAATTTTTTTTTTTATTTAAAAAAAAATTATCTTTACCTGCAGCCACTTCTATGAATTGAAAATATTCATCTGGATGAATGTATCCGGTCTGTGGAATAAAATTTAACACTATCCTGAGACAGGCAAATATCCAGTACACACTTCTCTTCGAGCAAAAATGAAAAATCCTATGATTCTCATTGCTCAAGCAACAAAACGATGGATTACAGTGGCGCATTTTTCAAGTACTATCGGCGTACGTACATTAACAAGCAATTATATGGGCGACAACGATCAGTGAACGATAAAAAAGTGTTTGTTATTATTGATTTCTAATTGACACAAGTGTGGCTTTATATTAGTTTATCATGAAAATAACAAAACTCCATGACGACTTTAACTTTAGCAAACTTCGGCCAAGCACACTAAAAAAATAAAAAAAATAAAATAATTGTCCATCCCAAAGTTTGTAAATAATACAATTAAATACAAAAGTAACACATGAAAGATAACCACACCATGATATAGGATATGTGATGAGGGTTCAGATTAAGAGCTGGCTGTCGTTGTTATTCTTGAATTTTTTGTACACCTGAACACTTTGTAAGGGAATGGGCAAGTACTTTTGTTGTTTTGTCAACAATTACATATTATTGGATGAACTATTAAAAAAAAAACACTCAAAACACAGCGCCCCACCTACATTTTCTACACAAGTATTTTATTTAGAACGTCTCGAAGCAGACTCGAAGCGAGAAATAAATGTATCGAACTCTATCGAAATACTCGAAGTCTCTAAATTAGTGATATATATATATAAGGAGAGTTATCTATGTNATATATATATATTTTTTGTAGCTCTCGTCTCTGCTGCGAATTTGCAAGAGAGCCAACTCGGTTGTAATTTTGATACCTATGTACATAAATAATAAATACGTACTTTTCTAAATTACATACAGTACAATCGAATAATGTATAGTAATTTAGTCATGGAAATTTTATAATCACGTTAAAAAAGGAGGTGTGTACGATAATTATCTAAACGCCCGATCATAACCTTTAAATCTTGTCTTGTCAACAATTCATTCAAGCCAACTTGTTTCTTGTTTTTAATCAACAAGTATTCCTTTTTTTTGCCTACATTTAATTCTACCAGTTTTTTTCTGCTAATGTAAATTTCATGATGAAAATAACCACATAAATAAAAACAAGTTAACGTATTTGCAGATCTGAATGAAACCTGCAGTTTAAAATTAATTGGTTTTTTCACTGAAGATAAAAACATAATAAATAATCAAAATGGGTCGAAGATCGATAAACACAACAAAAAGTGGGAAGTACATGAACCCCACAGACCAAGCAAGTAAGTATAAAATCGTAATTCTTATCACTGACGTTGTAACTTTCATTGTTGAATGTACACCATAATTTTTTTTCCCGCAATTTATAGGAAAAGAAGCTCGGAAGAAAGAATTGAAGAAAAATAAAAAACAGAGACAGTTGGTACGAGCAGCAGTTTTAAAAGGAAAGGATCCTAGTCAAATAATAGAAGAAATGGAAAAGATTGATCAAATGGGTATGTCCTAAACACATATTGAAAAATATTGTCGCAGTGTAATGAGAAAACAATTTTTTGCAGAATATAATGTCATGCAACCTCCACCATTGAATGAGAAGGTATTAAAAGACAAAAGAAAAAAATTAAAAGAAACACTTGACAGGGTGTTAAAAATGTATGTAAGTATACTTGACAAATTTCTGAATTGAATTATTACCAAACTACCGGTGTGGTACATGTGATAAAAATAAATAATTTTCAATCCAGGCTAAGGATGATCAAGAAAAGTGGGTGGAACTCAAAGAACAGATGATACAGTACGAAAGGAGGAGGATAGAACTGGTTTCTTACTTTGAGGCTGTAAGACACGCTCAACAAGTACAGATTGATGAAATTCCTTTGCCTGCTACAGGAAACGACATCAATAGGATTTATCCAGGTAAAATATTGTTTCAATCATCAAATTATCCATGAAATACGTTAATAGTGATTAAAACGGTTTTTTTCTTTTTGATGTTGACACAGGCTCCTTGACATCTCAAATTCCACTACCAGATATGCCACAACCACCTCTACATTCGTATCCAGTACAGTCACATTACCTTCCACAACATCATCCACTAGTAAACATTCCTGTGCCACCAAGTATATTAAAGAAAACTAGTTTATATTCATCAATGGCCACGTCCAATACATTGCCAACCAACAGAGAGCCCCCAGGTGTACCGCCTTTTCCACCTCCAGATTTGGGCCCTAGTGATGACGAAGATGACGATAGGGTAAGCTACTACTTTTTCTTTGGCTTTAACCATAAAAACCAAATATGTATAAATTAACTTTTGTAAAAATCTAGGTAAAAACAACTCACAAATCAAAGACAATTCGTTTCGCGGACGATGATAAAACTGATGACGATAAGAGGGACGAACACGAGAGTAGCAATAAAGATTTGGAGAAAAATAAGGAGAAAGAATTGGCAAAAAATAAGCCAACCAGCTTGCAGCAAAAAATGTTGGCCATGGCTGGTCAAGATATCGATCAGTTTATGAAGGAAATGGAAGTGGTACACAAGAAACGCGAGTCCGAACGTGCTCAAGACTTGAGCGCTCGTCTATCCTTGCTGGAAAACGATTCCGCAAACGGAGAACAGGATAATCCAACCGAGCAACCGACTAATGAAATGCCAAATGTTAACATTATGCCGCCGAACGCTCCAACTGTGCAACCACCTATGCCCCTAATGGGACTACCACCGCCGCCTCCACTGATGTACCGACCACCTCCTCCCCCGTTACATATGAGAATTCCGCCACCACCACCACCTCGTATGGGAATAAGACTTCCCCCTGGTAATATATTCGTGCATCGTTTATTTTTTCCAGAATATTCGTCCAGTGAAAAATTGTATTATGTTTTATTTAGGACCACCACCAGGTATGCCGAGGATGATGCGGCCGGGAGCTCCAATGCCGATGCCCAGAATGATGGGTCCACAAATGCAAATGCCAGGCTTACCTCCACCGCCTCCTATGCCCTCGAATATGATGGCAAATGCCCAAAAGACGCCCAATGTACTTTCGGCGGCTCCACAGCTGATAAACGCCCGGAAGAACAAAGATGCAGCCGGCAAAAGTTCTACAACGATCGAAGCCAAACCGCAAATCAGAAATCTGGCGGCCGATGTCACGAGATTTTTGCCAACATCGTTGCGCGTCAAAAGGGGCGATGAAAAGAAGAAACCTTCGGCCACTCCTTCCGCCTTGCCTACACGGATGCCCGAGCGGATACCTTCTGTTTCGGCTGTTTCTGCCGCGGTGACGGCGGCAGCGATGGCTGCAGCTGCGGCCGCTGCTGCAGAAAATCAAAATGCGGCTAAGGCCGTGCCGCAAGTTAAAACGAAGGACGATGCTTATTTGCAATTTATGCAAGAAATGCAGGGCTTATTGTAAATTTCTTCGCAAATTAATTTAAACAATGAAGTGCTCAATCATACATGCTTGGGTGCGACAACCTGTTGAATGTTGATTTTGCATTCTGTTCCGTATAATTATTGTAAAGTACAGTAAAATTCACGAATTTACGACTAAATTGAGTATTTGGACCAAGCTTTCAATTCTACCTTATCCTTTTTGGTTGAAACACGAAAATCACACATAAAGATAATTCAAGGAATCGGTAAACCTTTTTTTATTGATAAATATACACGTTTCGTTGTTTTATTGTGAAAATATATTATTTTACAATTGTGATTGGAGAAGTTTCAGAACGAACAACAGATTTTTGTTACATACGTATGTACATATATTATGAAGTAATTTAGTTATTAAATTATATTCAAAGTAATTTTTACACTTGCGAGATAATTGTTATTATTATTTATTCACAGCTAATCCAACGGCATATAGGTCCGAGACGTTGATCAGAACTTGATTATTTTTTTTGTTACTTTTTTCTCTAGTTTCAAAAATTTTTCCCTTTTTTTCCTCTTTATTCGATGCCGTAGATTCACTGGGAATCACACTGATGATTTTTTTATCGAGATATGACTTCTTCGATAGTGAATGCTCGCTCCCTTTGGGTAATTTCGACACTTGATAATTCACCACCTTTAAAATCGAAAATAATATCAAACCACATACTCAAAAGGTAGTAAGCAACTCGAGAGCGCCAACGTATCGAATGTTTGTCCACCTTTGCAACGCGATTCGATTTGATGGTCGTACTCGAGAAAGCCGCCTTATTTTTCACGGCCCCCTCCTTCTTCATGTCCTCGATCCTCGAAATGAGCATCCGAGTAGTTTGCGACGTCAGCGAGGACTCTGGCAACTCGGCGCGTCTTGCTTGGGATGTCTTGGTTCTCCGTTTGCTCGAGTAATTTTTCGCACAGCTCTTGGCCGATTTTTCAGTGCCGGCCTTAAGCTACGAAAAATCGGTTATCGACAAGCAAAAAAATAAAAATTAAGAAAGTGTGGGAAAGTGCGCTAAAACACGTGCGAGTAAAATGAATAAACAGATCAGAGACCGGTAGCGAAGACTTGGTCGCCCTCGGCATGGTCGTTTCGCCGGCGTCGTCGCTGTCTTGCAGGTGAACGCTCTTGGGAGTCGCGGTGCTCGTCTCTACGTCGCGGCTACGCAAACTGGGGACAGGGTCGACTTGACCGGTAACGAGATCGGCACGCGCAGGAGGAGCCTCGCGCAGAGCCGGGATCTGCCGGGACATGCCGCTCGGCGTCCGTAGCTTGAGATACTCGTAGAATTCGTTGTCCAACTGCATCTCGAGCTCCTCCATGAGATCGACGAGCACCGGACCCACGCGAATCGCCGTTTGCTGCTGTTGCTGGAGCAACGGAGCTCTTTTCTTCTTCAACGAAGCCTGCGGGTTTCGCGTGTGTGTCTCTCACTTTGATACATCGCAAATGGGCATTAGGTAAATACTAAAATACCGAAGTTACGATGGCGGTGGTGTTGCTGTTGGTACTCGAGCGCTTGCTAACGTCCCCGGGGGAGAACGAGATCCGCGTTCCCTGGAGCGAAAGAGCCGAGCCCAGGTAGGCCTGGCAGGAGGACAACTTTTGCTTGTAGACGAGCTCAAAGCCGCCCGTGTCGGCGTTGGAGTTCTCCCTGTGGTCTATCACCACTGGGGAGGATAGAGGGCCATTATATCGTAACAATTTCAATGGACATCACCTGAAGTAGGGTTATTGGTGGTACCTTTGATCGTGTCCTCCATGGCTTTGCGGCAGAGTCGCGTCGTTACGCTTGTCGAGTTGCTCATGTCCGGATGGCTGTTGATCTCGATGAGCCAAACAGAAAAGTCCTCCATCACCATGAAATCGGCTCCGTACAGCTCGAAGCTGTTCTTCCGCTGGTCCATCGCCTCTTGGCTTGCCAACAATGACCCGACCAAGCCCTCCTTCATCCCCGGATATATCATCTTGTCCCAGGCGTCCTCGTTACCTCGGACTCCCCTGTAAGTACTGGCTTGGCGAATAATGAACAGCTCCGTACACGATGTCGCGTGTTTCGCGCTTACCTCAGGTACTCCTTGAAGGCAGCAATGTCCCACATGTTCTCCGCAGGCAGCGCAGCGTCCCTGTCGGGGCTGTTCTTGTACTTGCACTGGACGGCGTTGTTGGACAGGTGGATGGACTCGTGGAAATTCGTCAGGCTAAACGTTTGCGAGCAAAAGCGCAGGTAGCTCTCTCTGAAAAAAAAAGCGCCGCGTCTTGTACACCTACATGTATACCAACGTAATCGCAGGAAATTAAATTTCTTCGGCCTAGTTTCCTCCCTCCAGATCGTGACTTTGAGCTTATTGTAAGTTATATCTAGCAGTCCCCGGGACTTTTACATACGCCATACAGCTGAGCATGTGATTAGCTTTCACTACATTTTATCATTGTAACAATTAATTCGTGTATATCGAAAAACTAATTAGCTGCACGCTCGCTCTGGATACCGAAAAAAAAAAAAGAATGCATCACCTACTTTTTTTTTCAAATGCGCGAACGTATCGATATAACAATATATATGTATATTGGCAGTAGGTATACTTGTACATCCAAATTGTCAACGGTTGGGCATTGGTGATGATGAACCATTGCCTGATATCGAACTTGGTGTTGTAAATCAAAAGCGGACGCTCTGCAATCGTCGAATCGCCGGTGGTCGACGTATACAAGGGAGCCCATCGCAGGTGAATGGCACGTATGTATACAAATACACAAAATACTTGGTAAATTATTAAGTAATGAAAAAAAAAAAAAAAAAAAAAAAAAAAAAAAAAAAAAAAAAAAAAAAAAAAAAAAANAAAAAAAAAAAATCGATATGAGAAGGCATTGTTATCATTTTTTTTTTTTTTCTCGTTTTGTTTTGTTTGTTTGTACTGTCTGACCGATGTACTTTTGTACGACGAAGCGCGTGTCCGTGGCCTTGTTCGTCGGATTGACCTTGGCCATTATGTCGTCGAGTTTGTTCATGAGAGCGATACCCCGACCCCGGCTCTTGTTGCCCGGCTTCAATATCCATATGTTCATGGTGCCGTCCATGTCGAGCTGCGGCCAGTACTTTTTCAGCCTCTTCAAGAGATTTTGCGCACCCAGCGCGTACTTCTGTCCTCGTGACCGAACGTTAACAAAGTCCAATGGCTTATATATTACATGTATCGGTATACATGTGTTATGCGCATGATATATGTATACAGCTTACGTTGAGCGGTACGCCGTTGTTTATGAGCAGCGCGTTCCCGTGGACGAGCTTGTAGTACCAGGTGATGAACTGCTCCCACTGGTGGGACCAGACCTTCTCGAGGTCCTGGTCAATGTCCTCGTGGGACTTGCTGCCGAGTAAGTCGCTGCACCGGCCGAGAGCAAAGTCCAGGGCTTTCATGGGAACGACGCCATTGGCTGCCCTCACCGATTCCTCACCCTCGGCCGCCACCTTGCCCGCGAACCACTTGAGCAGCGACAGGCACGCGGTCAGCCTATACATTACAACGATTCGTCAACATGTATATTATTACGCTCGCGTGATGAGAAGTTGCGTCGTTGAACGCGCCTGAAGTCGTCGATGAAGGCGTGCAGCTGGTCGGACTGGCTGATGTTGTAGCAGCGCGGGAACAGGGTGTTGGCTATACCGGCCTCGTAGTACCAGTGCATTTGGCGCACGTTGGAGCACAGGCCCACCTGGACGATGCAATAAACATATATACACGATGGACAAATTTATAACCCATGACCCGGGCGATGAGAAAACAACAGCCATAAACCTTGGACGTGAAGTTGGCCCGGGCATACCGGTTGAAGATGGTGGTCTTGTTGTCCTGGGACGGCCAGCCGGTCCACACGGAGCCGGCGTTCCAGAGAAAGTCGACGGTGTGGTTAGACAGCATCCTCGAGACCAGCAGCCGCTCGTTTTGCCGCTCGGCGAGGTTACCGATCCCGGCCATCAGAGCCGACGGGTTCGAGTCCACGCTCAACTGAAGCAGATCGCCCACTGCTATATGCAGTACACGCGTACATTCTTTATGGTGTCTCAATCGTTTGTCATGATTTAGTGTGTGTGTGTGTGTATGTATGGGTGCACGATGCGATGAAGGTGCGTATAAGGCGAAAAAAAATGGTGATGACTGACTGGGTGGCGGTGAGGCGGCGCTACCACCGCCGCTGGTATCGGTGACGCTCCTCCTATGGTACTTTTCGCACCAGCCCCTAGCGAGCAGGCACTCGCGGATGACGCGGGCTCGGCCGCATATCATGAAGGTCTTGCGCTCGGCAATGGCGCTCTTGACGATCCGCTTAATCCGCTGGAAGTGCTCCATCTGCTGCTGGTTCGGATGCGCCGGCTGGTTGGGATGGTGATGCCGAGTCGGAGGCGACGGCGACGGGGTCGTTGTTTTAACGGGCGTCTCCTGTTGCTTCGATGCGGTCGGACTCGCCGAACCGGATTTCACCGGCGAGGCCGGGACCGACGTCTTGCTCGCAGCCGCTTCCGTCGACGACATCTCTTACTTTTTAACGATTAGTAGTTACGTGTTTAATTGAACCACCTTGCGCGTTGTATGTACATCAGGTAAGCTTTGTCATGTTTCGCCTCGATTAAAACGGCCGATCTCCGCGAGCGCGGGGTAGCTCGATCGGTTAACGAGAAAATCGGCAAGCGATCGACCATTCCCCTACATTACTCCGTGAGCACTGAGCTTTCGGCTCTCGATCGCTCGTGCCATTATAGCTTATACAGGTAATGCCTGTACCTCGGGGGTGTGTACCCCCCCCCCACATCACCCGAGCCCAAGAGGCATACACATGTGGTATAGATACATATAAAAATAGGTATATACATATGTGTATAATACATGGAATCGTACGATTAGCTGACTGACCCAGTTTTCGATATCGCGGCCAGGCCACATGCCATCGCCTCCATCACCTACTTTGGCAAATTCCACCAGCTACACGTGTAGTAACCACCCCTGTACTTTGCTCCCTCCCCGTGACGTCTCAAACGAAATTATTGCAACTTATATGCACATGCCTATATCTACGAGCACGTGTGTGCGGGGGCGCGGGGGGCCACGAGAGGGAAGAAAAGCACAATTTTTTTTCTTTCCACTTAAGCGCATGCGAGCACGCAATCCCGTGTGTCCTATCTTTTTGCTATATACCCCCCCCCCCCCGCGCAACTTGTGCATGTATACATGTTGTATTGCACACACGCTAATGGCTCGTTCAAATCGGGGAGTCGTGTTTTTGTGTGGTTGGCGATCACCCGCGACGCCCTGGAATCCCCAAACCCTCTCGATTTCTTACCTAACTGTAATTTAAAACTCGAAAATTGGACCGGAAACCGTGGCAATTTAACTTTATCGCGGTGTTAATGCTGATGCTGCAACTTCAACGCGTGACTAAAATAATAAAAAAAAAAAAAACTTGGATATTACTTACCTTTGGTTGATTGTGGGTGCCAGTCGTTGAGATTGGGTATTATTATTTATTTTTTTTTTTTTCGCTACGATTTTTATCAGCTCCCGATGATTTTGTCACTTCACTTAACACTTGTGTCCGTCATGAGGTGCGGCATTTTTAACTTGCTAATTTACTTTGAGATGTTGGGCACTAAAAATTTTCCATCGCGTGTGTTTTTCGACCTGTAATGTTGTAACCTACAAAGTTACAACATTGCAACTAACAAATTCTACGTATGTTATATGTATGTATGTATGTAATGTATATAGGCACCCATCATCATTTTTCTCTTGTTCCAAAAGAATACAACATTACATACTTACTTAGATTTTGAATCGTCAATTATGACTGTTGGTGCGTGCAACTCTAATAAGCCACAGTATAAGTTAATATAATTATATCTATATAGTAATTATAATTGGACGCCACTGATGAAACTAAAACTTTTCTTTTAAAATTAGGTTTAATTGTAGTTCAATTAAATACATCCAAAAAAAGGGGACTGCGGTATCTCGAGTAAAAAACGATCCCACGAAATCATCCAATAGTACATTTTTTTTTTTTTAGCTAACGATAAATCATATAGAGCCTTGTAATAATAAAATGTTTAAAAACTCCTGTAGTTATATTGAAATTAATTGTTTACCTAGAGCTATTGAAAATTTAGCTGTTAAAAATACTTAATTTTTAATACTAGTAAATATATGGGGTTGAATTTTCTAATTAAATAGGGATATTTAAGAGATCGGAGAAAAAATATTGAAGGGGTGGCGCCAAGGGGGGTGTTCTTATAAATAATCGAGATTCGAGCTTGTACGATAATACTCGAAATAGCGGCGGCCGCGACTTAAACAGCTGCATATATATGTATACATGATACCTATCTATACTTGCAGTAATTGCAGACGTTGCAGTGCTGCCGCAAGCAGTGTCGCTTCAGGTTGATGAAGTGATTGAGAAATATATTATAGTCGTACTGTACTTTATTCTTTTTTCATTTTTTTTTTTTTGGTCTTGTAATTTTAATTGGTTTAGTTTTGATCAGTTAAAAGTGCTGTTACGTTGAAAGAAAAATAATAATAGTAGTACAAAATGGCGAGTGTACTGCAAGATTTAAAGCATTTACTATTCACAAAGGCATGTTTGAAGGAGTACACGGAAAATTTTAACTTTCTGCACGGTAAGGACAACTCCGTGTATTTTGGATTTACTTATCAAATGGGCACACAATGTTTGTCCTCGTCACTTTTTAAAATGAACTTTGGAATTTTAAATTGTACTTACCAGTAACAATAATAACAATTGATTTGAGCAAGTCGTCGTGGTTTTTGCGATTTTTTTTTTTTACTGCCACGTATATAAATGAGAGATAACAGGAGGATACATATCTTCCAAAATTACTGATACATCTATACTCTTACTTGGCTTATCTGCAATACAGGAGCCAATGAACGACAGACTTTAACCATTGTCTTGATTTTTATTTATTTTTAATTCACGTTCCCATTGGCAAAGAAAAATACAGGGCTTATTTTGGTCCATTTTCTATAAATGTATTTTTTTACGTAACAGTTTGCCTCCTTTCAATTGCGGATGATGTTAATCGATTTTTAAAAATTTTAAAAAAATGATCCTCAAAGTACCTACGTGACGTGATTGGTTAATTAAAAAAAACAATTATTGCCTTGCAAAATATTATAAATAATACAAAATAGCTTTGACCAACCACGAGCCTGCTTTGTATTAACTTTTTATCTAACGTGAAATTCTCTTGTGTCAATTGAACGATTCTCGCTTGCAAAATGCTGTGCTCGCACCATTATCTGTAACATGTATCAACAGAATAGCTGACCGGGAATTTATTGAGATATCGAAAGTTAAGATGTGAGAAAATCTTTGGACAAATTTTTTCCATTCACAAGTACAACGCTAATATTTTTTTTCAGCGGAATGTTTCAAAATAACGCTCAGCAAAGCCTTGGGCCTAGCTATTATTGCGGGCTCTTTCATGGGTAAGTTTTTATTTGATCACGATCATTTGCAGTCAGGAATTATTAAAATGAAAAAATAACAAACCTAATACATGTACTTTTATTTTTCAGTAAAAATACCACAAATAATGAAAATATTGAAAAGCGGAAGTGCAAAGGGAATAAACATCATCAGTGTACTGTTAGAATTGTTAGCCATTTCAAGTATGGCATCGTACAGCTACATTAGCCAATTTCCATTTAGGTAAAAAGAATCACCATCAAATGTTTGGTAGGTTTTCCACTTATACTATTTAATAAAAAATCTTTTTTTTTTAGCTCTTGGGGTGATGCTATATTTTTAGGGTTGCAAACGGTTACAATTGCTTTCCTAGTTGTATACTATTCCAATGGTATGACGAAAGCTACAGCATTTCTTAGTGCCTACACTGCTGTAGTTGCAGCAATCGTATCTGGTTATGTACCTCTTACTGTTTTGTGGTTTGCTCAAGCTATGAATATTCCTGTTATTGTAACTAGTAGGGTAATATGTTTTTATTATTCTATTTTGTATAGAGCAATCGTTCTATGTATAATTAAACCAATATTGACTTTTTAAATTAATTTCAGTTAATACAAGCCTACACAAATTATTCAAATGGTAGCACTGGACAATTGTCAGCTGTTACCGCTTTCTTACTGCTATTTGGAGCTGTAGCTCGAATTTTCACATCGATTCAAGAAACTGGAGATGCAATTATGATAGCAATGTTTACTGTCTCGACTCTGATGAATGGAATTATTGTGGCTCAACTTCTCTACTACTGGAATGCAGCGGAAAAGAAAGTCAAAATTTCAAAGAAGAAAAAGTGATGGCATGTAATATTATTTTCAAGTAGCTGCTGCTAATAAAACATCTGCATACCGACATTCCAAAGAACATGAAATGCCTTTGTTGATAACATCTTCAATAATTGAAAGACGATATTATTGTTTTTAAAGTCTCGACTGACTGTGAAAAAAGTGTAAATATTAAGTATATTGTAAGTCCAAGTTGAATATCACTTTTATACAAAACATCGTTTTCAAAAATGATGATTGAAAATAAATAGAAAAAATTGTTTACGAAAAAAAAAAACAAAAATTGCAAAAGTATACCGCATGTGCATGTAGACGAATCCTATAAGTACACTGATACATAAATACTTATCACTTTACCTAGAAGTACTCGGATTGTTGACGTGACGGTGACATGCGCGACTGAAGTGGAAAAAGTGGCTCTGATGTACTTGCCGGTTTATGCTTGTTTTTTTTCTCTCTCCCAGCAACAGAAAAGTGTCAGCAGTCTGATGTAATTCTCGGAACAAAATACTATCTTGTTTTTCTGTAACAACCACCTGTCCATTCGTTATTGTCTTTAATTGCAACAGTTAAATTGTATATTGTCCATCCGTATCAAATACGTAACACTACATATTGCAATAATGTCCTTGTATATATTGAATTTTAGATTGTATTAGTCAACGAATCCTTCGAATTTGACAACACAGCGTTGTTTGTTCACGTTATACAGTACGAGTTCTATAATTACAATTGCTAACTAATAGATAAAACTATTCGATTCTCAATTTAATTCAAAAACTGATTGAACGTCTCGTCTGATCGACTCAATTCAACTGATGAATGTAGGTATTGAACTCTGCATTTCGAATACGCGCTGTTATGGTAATCGCGGTTGCCACCTTACCAACAAACACTAAAAAATGTTTTTGATTTTTAGTAAAAAATATTTTTTAAATTCATTATAGTTAATTGTTAATTACATAAAACGATTATATAATCATGGTACTATGGTGATCTTAAATAGTACCATTTTAGTAATTTTTATTAATACTTAGAAGAGTGTGTGTGAAAAATTTAAGGTACTCAGACTCACGTACTTAGTAAAAAGAGCTGACATAACGTATGTATGTACAATTTACTACACGATATTTATGTACAAATGCGTATGTATATATATTTTTACTTACCAAGAGTGTATATATGTTTGCGTATATAATACTGCAAAATAAAAAATATTTAAAAAATAATCCTTTCAGACCTTGATCAGCGTCATTTATGTATTCAATACGTATAATTACTAAAATAGTGATTCGGTGTGATAAATGTATAAGCAATTAGTGATTTCTGAATAATTTGAAGGAACTATTAATTACCGGAAGACACGACACATTTTGGAGCTCTGCAGTAAAGTAGTGCTTGTAAAGGTTATAAAACCGCTGCCGACGCTGAAAGTATCTGAATTTTTTTTTTTTTTTTTTTCATTTCTCGGAGTATACCTGTAGTAAATTCACCTTCAGCGGCTTCTCTAAAAGAAATTGATGCCTGACTAAATACCTACTACTAGTTATTTGCTCAAGATCACTGCGAGGATACATATAAAAAGAGACAAAGAGAGAGAGGGAGAGAGGAATGGATTAATCAAGAGTGTGAGTGAGAGTTAATTAAAAGAGTTGAAGAGTAAGAAAGAAACTAAAGTCGTCGAAAGTGCACAAACTCATTACACAAATTGAATGTCAAACATTTTTAACCTCTTTTTCCCTGTATCTGCTGATCTATATTTGTTGCGTTTCTTTAAAAAAGTAATTAATTTTGTAGAATATACCAGTATTTTTAGCTGTCGTGAGTTGTCAATCATTTGTTTAAGTGCTTTGCGGAGATATAAATAATAGCAAGTTCTGTGGCTTCGCCTTGCATACTCGTAATGAAAAAGATTTAATAAAGCAATGTTCAGAGTTGTTTAGTAAAATGTCATGCACTTTATTAATGTTTATCTTTTAGCATTTGATTATTTTGTGCTATTTTTACTGACTGATGCAAAAGCTATTCGATTTTCAGGTTACGCTCGTCATCACAAGTAATATTAAGTACCACCTTGGCACTGGAGCACTAAAAGGTTCATCATCACAATGGCAGACACCGCTGCTACGACAACCTCATCTGGGAATACTCAGCAAAATAAAAGGCCAAATTTTTCCAATGGAGTCAATAAAATAACGCAAAGTTTAGCTACTGGTAAACCCGGTACTGCCAAGAAACTTATTATAAAAAATTTTAAAGGTACGATTACATTTTTTAAGAACCTGTTTGTTGTTAGCTCTAATCTTTTGCGACTTATTTTTTTTTTGTGTTAACTTTTTATCTTCATAACGTGTACTTAACAATTTTACAGAAAAGCCAAAACTTCCTGAAAATTATCAAGAAGAAACATGGAAAAAACTTAGAGAGGCTGTTGTGGCCATACAAACTAGTAAAAGTATTCGTTATTCTTTGGAAGAGCTTTACAAAGCTGTTGAAAATATGTGTAGTCATAAAATGGCATCAACACTTTACAGCAGCCTCACCATTCTTGTAGAAACACACGTGAAGGCAAACATAGAACAATTTTTAGCTGAATCCATGGATAGACATATATTTCTCAAAAAGATGAATGAATGCTGGCAGTCCCATTGCAGACAAATGATAATGATCAGAAGTATATTTCTTTACCTTGATAGAACTTATGTTTTGCAAAATCCCGTGATACTATCTATATGGTAAACAACATTTTAATATTTTGTATAATTATCTCGTTAATGTGATAAAGTAACAGTAGATTTTCAGGGATATGGGCTTGGGCTTATTTAAAAAACATATTGTGGAAAATAATTTAGTCCAGACTCGCACTGTGGAAGGGCTTTTAATGTTGATTGAGAAGGAGCGTCAAGGAGACACGGTCGATCGGACCTTGCTCAAATCGCTTTTGCGAATGCTCTCTGATTTGCAAATTTATCAAGATGCTTTTGAATCCAAGTTCCTTATAGCCACAGAAAGATTATATGCAGCAGAAGGTCAAAAACTGATGCTGGAGCATGACGTGCCGGAATACTTAGCGCACGTTGACAAACGACTGCAAGAGGAGAATGAAAGACTTTTGCACTATCTCGACAATACCACTAAGTAAATTTACTTTGTAATTTTTTAAGTAGAATGATTATGATTTTATTGTTGGAAATTAAAAAATTATTAAAATTCTCTTTCTCTTCAGATGGCCATTGATTCACACAGTAGAAAAACAGTTGCTGTCCGAACACGTAAGTAGTATTTTACAGAAAGGGCTTAGCGGATTGCTTGATGAAAACAGAATCAGCGATTTGTCTTTACTTTATAACTTGTACAGTCGAATCAAAAATGGCTTGGTAGAACTATGCTTAAACTTTAATTGCTACATCAAGGTAAGAAATTACACTAACCATTACTGCTATTTTAGTTGATTCAAAAGCTTTAATGTTTTTTCAATATTTTACCAGAAAAGGGGAAAAACGATAGTTATAGATCCAGAAAAAGATAAAACTATGGTGCAAGAATTGTTAGATTTCAAAGATAAAATGGACAACATTGTAAATACCTGTTTTCACAAAAATGAAAAATTTGCAAACAGTTTAAAAGAAGCTTTTGAAGCTTTTATAAATCAAAGAGCGAATAAACCTGCAGAACTTATAGGTAATACTCCACAGTTATTCTTATTTATTTCAAACGCGTAATGAAAAAAACTCGAATGCAAAAGTACATTGCTAAAATTTTATAAATATTCAATGCTCCTTTTTTTTCATCAGCAAAGTTCGTCGATTGTAAATTGCGTGCTGGCAATAAAGAAGCTACCGAGGAAGAGTTAGAAAGGCTGCTAGACAAGATTATGGTTCTATTCCGCTTTATTCATGGAAAGGACGTATTTGAAGCGTTTTATAAAAAAGACCTGGCCAAGAGACTGCTGGTGGGAAAATCGGCGTCAGTCGACGCAGAAAAATCCATGCTGTCCAAACTGAAACAAGAATGCGGTGGAGGTTTTACAAGTAAACTTGAAGGCATGTTCAAGGACATGGAGTTAAGCAAAGACATAAATATTGCATTCAAGCAGTACTCGGGTAATCTACAAAATGAACTAATAGCAAGTAATCTGGACCTCACCGTTTCTATCTTAACAATGGGTTATTGGCCGACGTATCCTGTTATGGAAGTCACTTTGCCACCAGAAATGGTCCAGTATCAAGATGTGTTTAACAAATTTTATTTAGGAAAACACAGTGGCAGGAAACTGCAATGGCAGCCTACTTTAGGTCACTGTGTACTCAAGGCATGGTTCAATCAGGTAATAAGTACTAACTTGTTTTTTTCTTCTAACCCAGCTAGTTATCAGTTTTATTCGTTAAATTCTTTACTTGCTTATTCAGTTAAAATTTTTCTGATAAATTTGTACTTTGTAATACACAGGGCAAAAAAGAACTACAGGTCTCGCTATTCCAAGCGCTTGTTCTAATATTATTCAATGAAACAGACCATTTGTCTTTTGAGGAAATTAAAGCAGCAACAAACATTGAAGATGGTGAACTAAGGAGAACGTTACAATCGTTAGCTTGTGGCAAGGCACGCGTACTCCAAAAAAATCCAAAAGGTCGTGATGTCGCTGATAACGACAGATTCATCTTTAACGCCGACTTTACGAATAAATTATTCAGAATAAAAATAAACCAAATACAAATGAAAGAGACTGTAAGTATAAGTAATTTAATTTGTGCTTCAAATGTTGTATTTCTTGCATAGTTTATTTTATTTAAATGTTATTAATACTTTAGAACGAGGAGCAAAAAGCCACGGAAGAGCGGGTCTATCAAGATAGACAGTATCAAATAGACGCAGCAATTGTGAGAATAATGAAAATGAGGAAAACATTAACACACAATCTTCTTATTAGTGAACTGTACAATCAACTCAAATTTCCAGTGAAGGTAGAGATGCTTGTATTTTTGTATTCTTACTCGAAATTAACTTTTTATTTTCAACAAGATTAAAATGTCAATGTTGGTAAACACTTTGTTAATTTTTAGCCTGCCGATTTGAAAAAACGAATAGAATCATTGATAGATCGTGACTATATGGAAAGAGACCGAGATAATGCCAATCAATACAACTACGTCGCGTAACCTTCTCACGTAAATACCAAAGGTTCATCGAGTTCGATTGCAATGAAGTTTTATAATAAAAGTAAAAAAAAAATGCAAGTCATAGTAAAAAAAAAATAATATAACTTTTTTGTAATAAAAGGTCACTTAAAAATAATGAATGAAATTGTTCGATAAAAGATTCTGTTAATGAATTTGGATTATTGAACAAAAACTGATCAATTACAGAGGAAGTGATTTTTGACGAAATGCTAGTAATAAAAAAGTAACGTTTAAGTCAAATAAAAAATGTTGCGTTGAAAATAAGACCGTGGTAACTTTTTTAAAAAGCACTCATTTTTTCAGCATTACCTTCTTTACTTAATCAAATCAACATGAAACGAATATCTTAAGCTGTGATTAATATTTACAAAATTAACATGAAATTCTTCATCCAAAAATCTTATGTAAATCAAAATAAATTGATGTATGATAAAGTCCTAGATAAAAATATATAAATTATGTTTTTGCTTGATGCATAATATGCGT
Source organism: Copidosoma floridanum (assembly GCF_000648655.2). Next base: position 2,445,640 of record NW_019379589.1, read on the forward strand.
GAACTTATAAAGAAACATACATTAATTTTATGTAAAAAAAAAAAAAAAAAAATGTTTTCAACTTTTTCGGAATCTCGAATTTTCGTTTTCAAATTTGTGCTTTGTAAGTTATAAGTAATTGTAAAAATTTTCATTCAATTCTCGGCGATTGCCGTGTTAAACACGCATCAAATAATGAAAGGTGTTATTTTTTCAATTTTTTTTTTTTCTTACTATTACTACTTACTTTTATCATACTATTTAATATAAAATTAATTTTTCTATTCCTACTCGGCGTATAACTGAGGGTGTAAAATCGTTTTTAACTGCTACTCAGTTTGACTGCCTTGTAAAATAAATGAACCAGCCAATACACAAAATAAATATTTACAAATACAAGCTAACGTTTTTCAATTAAATTAAACTCGTGATCATCAATGATGAGAAAAGCAGAGAGAATTGCTATTCAGAAGGATGTATGTCAAAGTTGTAAATAGGTACTTGTAATAAAGTGCATACAATAAGAAATGTCTGTTTTTTGTTTTAATTTTTAAGAAAATCCTCACTTCTCACAATAAAAACAATATTTTTTAACCTTTCAGTATTTTTCATAGGTGAGGATTATCACCGTATGAAAATAAAAATTCTGCCTACTGAACGTTTTTTATACAGACTTGCAAGATTTTTGTGTTTGCAAGTATTCAGTTCTCTTGTCGATTTCATGAATAAGTGACTTGACAAAGTTCTCTGGACTAGATTTTCTATTAAGAAAATCAGCTACCAGCTTTGAAGGAGGCTTGCCACCACCATGAGCCAGGCACTCATTTCTGTAACGTTCACCTGAGCTTCGACTCAGTGGGTCAGCTTCAAAGTAGGTATGCCAAATCCATGAAGCAATGGCACGAGATACAAGGTATGAATAGTACTTGGCACCATAACCGACCAAGTGGGAAAATCGTAGTTGCCAAGCCTTTAATGAATTAATTTTTATCAAATCTCGTTCTTGAAGATTCTTTTTTATTATTATTATTAACAGCGTATTTAAACTAACTTACCGTGTTGGGAACATATGGTAAGCCATAATATTGATTTTGTATTTGTTCCAATATACTTGTCGTTGATGTTTTACATTTGCCACTATGATATACTTGATCTAGCATACTGTAAAACACTTGACTCTGCATTTCTGATGAAGGAAACAAACTTTTTGAAGTATACAGCTGATGCACCATTTCTTGAGGCATTGATTCACCAGTTTCATAGTGTTTTGCAAATAAGGAAATGACCTGTAGATATGTGAATCATGTGTTTTCACAAATAATAGTTCGTTATGACTCTTGTAATTATTTTACAGAAACATTTAAGCTTCATTTTGAAAACTCACTCTTGGGTCGGATGAAAAGTATTCCATAAGTACACTTGGCACTTCCGCAAAATCTGTGCTACATCTTGTTCCCGTAACATGTTGGTATTTCGTCCTTCCAAGCATAGAATGCAAAGCGTGACCCATTTCATGAAACAAATTATCTACAAGGGAAGGACTTAACAAAGAAGGAGCTGATTTGCTCGGTGATGGTAATGTCAGCATAAGTACGACCACAGGGTTCTATATAGTTAATATGAAATAAATTATTTACAATTGAATGATGCAACGAAATTAATTACAAATCTGTACCTGATACGATCCATCAGGAAGTTGTCGTCCCCCTCTAATGGTAAAGTGGCAATCTTGCATGGGTTTGTTTCTTCTGTCAAAAAAATCACAATAAATATGACCAAGTAGCTCTTCATTTTCATCAATAACGGCTAATTTATGTACATAAGATGACCATGCCTCGCCAGACAACATCGGTTGGTTTTCTAAACGCACTCCATATAACGCCTGCGTCAAAAGATTCAGACCTTCCATGCAGGCTCCAAGTGAAAAATAAGGAGCAAATTTTTCGTTCGATGAGCCCAACCACGATTTTCGGGCTTTGTTTGTGAGATAAGCCGTATCCCACGGCATTATCGGCTGATGTGTAATTAATTTATTAAACGTTAAGAACTGCTCCCATACCAACTTTATCGTCAATTTCTCGTTATTGCATGCTACATGAATTTTTAAATACCTGCTGAGCTTGAGAATCACAATTCTTTATTTTTTGTAACTGGTCGTATTCATTCTGAGCTCGGTTTCTCAACTCGTCAGTCATTAGGTTCAAAAAATCATTTACAAATTGCGGAGTTTCTACTGTACTTCCACGCACAGCTCTAAAATCATGCAGTATTAAAACATTTAAAAAAAAATAAAAATTGCACTGTAGGAGAAATAAATAATGCGTTTTTTTTTTACCTATGGGCATAAGATGGAAAACCGCAAATATGAGCCAAATCGTGTCTTGAATTTAATAAATCCTGAAGTAGTTCTTCTTGTTTTGCATCAGGAAACAAAAATATTTTATATGCCAGCTCTCTTACCAAAGCATCAGAGGAATCTGAGTTTAAACCGCCCACTACAACGTTCGTTCCATCATTGGTAAAACTAAAGTGAGACAATAGTTCGTCAATTCATACAATACTGTGCATCTTATGATGAAGAAAGATAACTACAAGTCATTGAAGATATTAAAGATAGTTTAAGATTTCTCAAGTATCTTAATACGTATAGTTGCTATTGAAATTTTAAAGACATAATTTTTCATCTAAAATGGCTGAAGAAATATTTTACAACTTACTTATTCTGTACACTTGGTGGCAATGCTTTCATATCTGTGACTCTGGGCTCAAGTGCACCAGCCATAAATTTTTGTCCACACTGTTATTTTAATATTATGATTAAATGTTGAAATGTACTTGCATCAGTAATATGTTTTCAGTTTTACCTGTAGTATAAAATCATTCAACTGTACAACCTGAAATCTCTGTTTTTCTGGTAAATGAATTCCACATTGTTCAAAATCAAAAAGGAAGAGATTAGCTACATGATTATCTATTTCGCTTGTTTTTACAATATCTCCATTTTTGAGAACATTCGAAAGAGAATTGTAAAGCTGAAAATTCGTGTTTAGTCTAAAAATGATAAAATTAAAACAATTTTTAATTTTTTTTTTGGTAATTTAAAAATAATTTTATTGGATGTGAAAGAAAAATTTACTTTTCTACAATTCCGCTGATGGTGATGCAAGCATTTTCCGCAGCTTTTGAATAATCAGCACTGGGATGAGCTATCCTCACAAATTCTGCCATATCTGCTACCTGACACAATGTATCTGACAATTCATCAAAAATTTCCACCATTTTTCTAGAACGTGTATCAGATTTGGTAGCTTCATCGATGAGTTTGTTAGATCGTGCAATAGCTCTATCTTCCAATTCTTGAAAACCAGTTGCATTTTCTAACTCTGGGATACTGAACAAACCCTGCAAGTGCGACAAATGATTCTAAATAATAGTTTGAATATGACTTTTATGAAAAAAAGAGTATGTTTACAGATAGACGCAGTTTTTAGGAAATCGAAAAGAATAATAGTGCCGAACTTACGGTCTCTTTATGGCCAAAACTGACGGTAAAGTTACTGCCAGGTTTTGCATTAAAAGCAGTGGCCAGAGGTGACCACGTGTTTAAACACCGTCTTGCCGTTCTCAGCATTTTGTGCCCCAGTTAGTTTGAAATCAACTCAATAAAAAAATTCCAGGGCTACAACGTAATATATAATGTTGTGGAAAATGTGCTCTTCATTGCATTGCGGTCGACTAACAATTTGTGTTCTTATTGGTAACTTTGTTATTCAGCAAACAAAATAAGTCAAAATTTTGATTATCCAAGAGACATTATTCATTTTACAATCGATGTTATTTTCCCTGCAGTGATTGTTGAGACATACCAGAAGACGTATATTTTACAGCTGATAAAAATTAAAATAAGGTACACACACGCTTGGGTTTTTTATTACATACATTACAAGATTACAACCCGGGGAGCCTGGGCTCCGTCTTCTGTCAACAACAAGCGCGACTCAACTCACTGCTCTGTGCTCTCTCTCGTTCTCATATAGCGATCAGCTGTAGACAGAGCAGGAGGGCATTCATATATAATAGTAAATGCCAGAGATTCTGGTAAACGCGGGTTGTAAGGTATACTTATTATCAATTGTCAATTTCAAAATTTTTTATTGGCAAAACTTAGAAGTTGTACAGCCATAGCGCAGTTGTAGTTGTCAATTCAGTCTCAATAATGTGTTTATACGTTTTTATATAGATGTCGTGACCGGGATTCCGTAAGAGCGGGAGTATACCAATCCATGCAAATTCGAATGTTCGAAATAGCGAAAAAATATCAATTATCTCATGCTCATATAATTGATATAATGTATAGCTTTTGAAGACTGCAACAGTGAGTGCAGGTCGTGGGCTCTTTTCATTAAAATTGTCAAAAAACTTAAAAACGTAAGTGGTAGGCATATTATTTTTTTTTATAAATCAACCTCAAACTGCAAAATAGATGAATCACTGTTTTTTCTTATTACATTAAAAATACGTCTATATGTTATGCAATTTGTACAGTGAATAGTTAATAGCAATCACATTCCAAATTAATTTTTACTAATTATGGTTCTTACGTTGTAGCATTTTACAAAAAAATAATTTAATTTTTAATATCAATTTTAACAAAATCTTGATAGTTTCTTTAGCAGGTCAAGTAGATAATTACAAAGCAATGTAGATGATGGACCTTTTACGCCTGTTTCTTATCCGATGAACCAACGGGGCGGGATGACGTCTCATGTTACTGGGATAACGAGGAATTATCTAAAATTGATCAATTATTACAATATAAGTATTATTTATGTCATTGACAAGTATGTATGCAGTTCTCTCGTGATGCGATTATTTTCATGTATCAAGAGAGAACAAGTGTTTTTTTTTTTAATACTACTCAACGCATTTGTTCTAAAACCTGATGTAACGAAATCGTTTGTTGTTCCACATGTGCGGCTGCAGTTGATCCAGCAGCACTGTCACCAATTACATTTTCCAAAATTAGCGTGGACGATGCTTGATCAGCCAAAGACGGTCCCGATGAATTAGTAGATTGACCTGTTTCGAAAAATTTACCAAAAAAGTTTAAATATGTGTTAATACGACGCTAGAGTTCAATAGCATTGAATCACAGTCAAAATCCTTACTATCATGCGATTCAACGGTTTGTTGAATGCTACGGTGATCACACACTGCCGTCGAATCGTTTAATCTTAATCCTGCTATTCCTTTTTTTGGTGCGCTGCACAGGTCGCGTTTGATGCGTCTTCTTCTCGAATGATTATTGCGACGAATTTGAAACATGGAAGTGAAATCGGCAATGTACAAAAATCCAGCAATCAATAGTTCACACGTCTGTTTTCCCTGTTTGTATGCAGTTTCCAACTCTGCATTTGTACGGGGATCATATTGCCACCAACCTGCAAATTTTGTTAATATAATTACGTGCAGCATGTAAAGAAAATATTTTATCAAATTACCATTATTTCCTTCGTAAAACCATTGATATTCCTCTTGTGGAGTTTGTTCTGTGTCGATGACTGTAACTTCCCTTTTGTCCGATAAACTAACTTCGAGTAATTGTGGGTGTTCCAGAAAGCCTGCTGGAATTTCTTGGCGACACATTGGGCAGCGCTTGCTTTGATTTGCAACACCCTTGATACACAGATAGCAGAATACATGGTTGCAGGGAAGACGAGCTGGATGGATGCAATTTTGCAAACATACAGCACATTCGGGAACAGTGGCAGTTTTTACTGTAAAATGACAGAAAATAAGATGGGCTGTAAACTTATACTTGTCAAAATAAGCCATCGCTTGAACAAATACGTACCATGGTTTTCTGGAATTTCACATGTTATTTCACTCTGACAATCATTTTCAAGTTTGTTACAACACGCAGAACTAGGCTCTGGTGATTCTTCACGCGTTTGCGACATTGGTATATATTATTAATGTAATAATACACTTGCAATCGCTGTTTACGTTTACCTGATCAAGTATCAATTGAATTCGTGATTTCACAGCAAACACTTGGTTGTACCTCAACTTCAACTATACCTACTTATTACGCGTAGCTACTTACTCATCTCAAATCCCAAGAGTAATAATTTTAAAAACAAGACTTGACACGACGCGACAAGGAATGATAACTCGCTCTATATATATGTCAACATCAACAATATGGGGTGTATTGCATGAACATCAACATTGTCGCCACTGCCTCTGACATCAGTACCTACTATCAGTAGTTGCAGTCAGTCACGTGATCCATTTTAAGAGTAGAGAAAGAGAGAGAGAGCAATAACCCAGCAAAAAGTGGTAAATTCAATCGTCACACTAAAGCTTGAGTTGAGTGACTTTAATTCATTCATCACCTCAATTCATCATAAAGGGCAGAAGAGAAGGTAAGTACTTAAGTAGGTAAGTATGGAGAGAAAAACCAAAACGGAAACTAACTTTTGGTGGTTTGGAAATCGTAACTTTTTTTTAGAGTTTGAAGTTTGAAGTTTGGCTATGGTTTACGAACCAACTGGACCGAAGCAAATTGAACCAAAAGTGATGCACACATAAACGGGATAAACCTGTTGTGTCTCAATGGGTTTTGAGTTTTAAGAGAGACTAAGTACTGTATACATGTTGCATTTTGTATTGCTATCAACTATACTTAAACTTAAGTAAAGCTTGTCTTTATCATTGTCTGTCCTCCTTTGTAAAGTCCGTTCGTGTGCTTTTATCTGGTCATCTGGTGCTCATGGTCGGCATAACCTCTCTCCAATATGATTTAAAGCTTTGTTCAAAAGTTGTTTTTTTTCACCCTCTGAAGTGAATTGGTAGGAGCCGGAAAAATTCAGTCTCATAATTTTCAGCACGGGTAAGCATAGTGTTTCATCATTTTTAGACTCTACCAAACAATCATCGCCCATTGAGGCGTTTTATCCGTCAGCGTAACGTAGCGTTTAACGTAATTTTCACGTTGTGTGTAATTAAATACAGTATACCTACCCATAATTATATATTCTCATCTGTCCCAATTAATACACCGACAAAGAGTAATATGTGTTGATGCAAATAGCTTGCAATCCAAGTAACATGCATTAATGAGGTCTTGATGTTTTTACTGCAGAAATCTTGTTATAGTCCAAAAAACTGATTATCTTGTCTTTTTTTATCAATTTGACCATCAGTACACTTGAATTGATCATTATTACTGATGGTTGTGAGAAAAAAACAACAAAAAAGCATCTCTAGGTTAAAAACTACATACATTATTATGATTTTAGGACCTGCTGATAAAAAAAAAAAAAAATAAAATAAAAGAAATGGCTAGCCATCGACCAGGGTCGATTCACACTAGTGGCCGAATTGGCCGTCCGTTCCGGGTAGAGTACATCAACCGGTCTGGGGAACAAGTGAATCCGCACACGGGCAAGCCATACGCTCGTCCCAATGGCATTCAAAGCACATCAGCCAAAATCCGTGGCGTGAAGAAGAGCCTACCAATAAAGCGATCAGGAGTCTTGTTTGGCCGCCTAAAGTTGATCCCGACGGACGCTAATCTCGATCCACCGCCGCGCGCCTGCTTCAACTGCTGGCAGCCAGGTCACAGGAGATCCAAATGTACCAGGCCAGTGCTCACCCGCTTCTGCAACAACTGCGGTCGCAGGAACGAGGACGTGCGTACCTGCCCGCGATGTGCCGATGCTCACAAGCTTTGGCTCGAGGTACAACGGGCAAAGGAACGCGGTGAAAAAATCAACGAGCGGCTCTTGCTACCTACCATTGAAAATGATGATTACGACGTCGAGGATGATGACAATAATGTCATGGCAGAAGAGGTGGAAGAAATCAATGATCCCGACGCTATTCTACAGGAACTCATTTACCAGGATCAGAGGACCCGCGAGCTCCTCGAATACGAAGAAAGAAAGAGAGAACAGCGCGAGGCTCTCAATGCCATTTATAGGAATAGCAAGCGGCTCAGCGAAAAAGGTGCTGTAGCTGCTAGATCGCCGTCTTACGTCAACGCACTTGTTTACAAAAAAATACCCTCTTCATCTGTTGCTGCGTACGTAAATGAAGTGGACAATGAATATCAGCTCCTCGAGCACGATCCATTGATAGATGGTGATGTTCACGATAACAAGCGTGGGTCGTCTTTTCTTGATCAGCGCAATCCTTCGCCGCAGGAACGCCATATTGGCATGGCTGTTTTCAATGAGCGTGAGGTGGTGAGCCCGACGCGTTATTTAGGATATGCTGACCACGTCCTCAACAGGAAGGAAGAGAGAGCCGAAACCCCGGAGCCAGCGAGGACGGACGGCAACTGGCGCCAAGTCATGGCTGACGCAAGTTTGGTATCACCCGATTCTGATCCTGTGCAAGACATCTTGCTGCTGGCCAAGACTATTTCGCATCTATCGCCAGAGACGCAAGATCTTGTCATGCGTCAGGTGATTGCCGAAAGGCAGGAACAGACGAAACGCAGGGCAGTTACTCAGGACAGACCAGGAAGTCGCTATATCGAGACAGTCAGGTTTTGACCAGTTTTTTTTTCAAAAAAGTAAAACTTTTTTTTTATTTGGAATCCAAGGAAGAGAGTGTGCAGTAGTTTAAGGTGTGTAATAAAAGCAAGACTGAATTTGCTTTTTATATAAGATTAAAATTACTACTATTACTGTGACTTGTAGATGTATTTAAACAGAGGGTGTATACATACCTTTTCCATAGCCAAGTAGTACCTTTTTTCTTTTTTAGATTAACGATAAATCATCTATTTCTATGAACCATATAAATACCACCTAAATTGAAAATTGCTGATTACATTTATTTGAAAATAAACATTCGAGCAACGCCTTTAAATTCTCATCCATCATCCTAATTATATTACAGTTAAATATATGTCTGTTTGCATGAGGCTTATATAAGTTTAAATTTAAAATCTAGTGGTACTGGGTTCAATCAAAAAAGGCTTGGATACACTGAATACATGAATAAATAAATTTTTTTGTATTATAATATGTAGGTAAATCTTCAATGTTTTCTATTTCTTCCATCTTTCGTTATATTATCTTTAAACTGTCAGTGCATTAAGTAATCTTGGACATAAATCACATGTTATTAATCAAAGCTTGCACTGTAACTATTTTATAAAAAATGCTTTCACATAGATATAATAATCAAGCAAATATTATTATTATTTTTTTTTTATAATTATCGACAAGTCTCATTGTGTATTTGTAGATTTTGTACTATTCTCTCTTTTTTATATAAAATGTATACATGCATTACTTGAGAATTCCTAAGAAAAAAAAAAAAAAAAAAAAAAAATTAAAAGCTTATGCCTATCTGCTTTTCTAAAACGATTTTTACGTTAAAAATGATTGGGTTATACTTATGAAATATTTAACATCTTTGCTAGCAATGCCTTGATCGTATCCCATGTAAGATTTATCTTGGAAATGATGTCCAGTTTGTCGAGGATAAAAAAAACGCAATTGTCTCGAATAAGTATGGGTGTAATAGAGTAAGTAGTTGTAATTTTATCGTATGTCAGCGCAATTTCATGGTACACGGTTGTTGCACGTAGTTCAAACAGAAGCCTCGATTGCCGTAATCGTTGGGCGCTTCTGTGCCATCCGAGTGAAAGTACAGCCGAAACGGCTTGACCGTACCTGTGAAAAAATGAAATTCCGAGGTAATAAACGTAAAATATACAACAAATGTCGACCCTTGATTACAATTTAAGGATTACTTCGCGAAAACAGCATATTTGATTCTCACACGTACCTACAAACTATTGATGAACTTTGTAAACAATTGTTTGGAAATATATGTTTCAATAATAACAAAAAAAGGTGTCATGTAACCGTTGCCATTAAACAATAAAAGAGGCTAAGATACAACAATTTTACTCCCTACGTATTATTAAAAAATCATCATCAATTTTCGGAGACGTTAAATTTATCGTCAAGTTTTAGTTCTTAATTGCATCTGCATACAGAAAGCAGAAGTATCGTCTGGAAGATGCGATGTTCGTCTCGGTTAAAAAAAATACAATAATACACTTCTGCCGATCAAGCTTTACACTCCCGATACGGCAAGTACTTAAAAAAGGTATATTCATAACATGTAGATGGTAAACACAGATTATTGTTGTTTTTAGAGATCCCCTAACTTGGAGAAAGAACGCAGTGATGGTGAATTTCAAAAATTTCATTAATTGCATTATCCGTGAAAAAACAACTCCAATAAACAAGGTTTGAAAATAAAATCGTGAGGTGCTTTTACTGTATCCCTCAGTTACTACGATTGTTCTCATATAGTCAAAAGTCGCGATGAAATGCAATATCATATACAAAAAGCACACACCCAACGCTTGGAATGAAACCAGATGTATACTATATGTATACGTACTGATGATGGAGGTGGAGTTGACGGAGGCCTCGGCGTTGAAGGCCCCGCCGCAAAATCGATCAACGCAGGGAATTTGGTTGGTCTGCAATCGTCCCGCGTTAGCTGCACACGGAATCATCAGCCAGTCGCTCTGACAGGCCCTGTCCACCATGGCCGCCAATTGGCCGTTCAACGTGTTGCCCGAAAGGGTGAAACTCCGTGGAATTTGCTGGCCCCCGGGACTCCCGAATCCCACACTGTTTATACCACTCTGCAGCGAGTTTACTGGAAAATCAACGCAACTGGTGTACACGCCACAATTTTGTACTTGCGCAGGGAAAAAAAAAATGGAAAATAAAATTTCGTAGCAAAAGAGTGGGTCCATGCCAATATAACAATAATAGATTCTCGGGGATGCGTGCATCCTAGCTGGTTTTTCATAAACCATGGAACGGGCAAATAAACAATTCGCCAATTGAAAACTCGACTGGTTTAAATTCCCATACTTACACTGCCTTCGCCGTCGTACTCCAGTTATTGTCCATTAACGAACAAAGTCGTAATTTTAGATATACAAACTGGGTATACGTATACATATTATAAATAAAACAATAAAGTGACGTTATAATATACCATCTTCGCAGGCCATGTACTGGATGCCACAAAAGTTCCGCTCCATCCTGATGCAGATGCTGTAGTCCTGATTGGAGAGCTGGAGCCCGACGATGGGGTCGAAGTTGAACGACTTGACCTGGCCCGAGACGCCCGTGTAGTACTGGAGGCAGCCCTCCTCGGCCCGGAAGATACTGCTGCAGGGTATCTGGGCAACGCGCACCCGCCAGGAGCGCTCGAAGCCGCTGCCGCTCGTCACGAAAGACAATATCACCGGGTTCGTCGGACCTGTGCCCACGTCTATGTACACTACAATCATTCCTTCAATTATTCATTTGCTACTTTTCGTACTACAATGCATTGGTCTATAGAACTTACTGTGGTTGCCGTTGTTGTTCCCGCAAATTGGTGATACCGGGTTACCACCGGACACGATGAACTGATCGTAGGTGCAGAGGTTGTTGATGTTCTCGGGCCCGCGGATACTGAATTGCACGAAATCCAACCTGCGCACCCACAAACGAGAAGAAAACAATTTTTTTTTAAATTTTTTTCGTTCACCCTATAAATAACAATGACAATATGTGTACATGTACATAATATAAAGGGCCATCACCTGAACTGACAGACGTCGGGGTGTTGTTTGAGGACGGTCAGTTGACACGAGTTCGTTCCGTCGAAGCCGGATGGATAATTTGGATTAACAAAGTACGTGTTGTTGTCGTAGGTCGATTGGCCGCAGCTCACACTCACTGTTTGTCATAGTTTTCCATTTTTTACTCGTAAAACAATAATACATTGTAATGTACAATATATTATACACCTACCGATACAGCAGACCCCGTAGCCGTTGGCGCAGGTCCCGCTCGCCAAGCCACCGCGCTGGGCGCACTCGGCCGGGGATATGCAGGTGCCATTCTCACCCGATGAACCCACGCATATGTTGTTCTCGAAGCGCACGAGCGTAAACAACGACAAAACTGTACAACACGTGAACGCGCCGGTGAGCCGAGAAAAAACAAAGCCACACGGGTCCAATTGATTTTATTTTGCTTATAACGTAAATGTATAAATTAGCGAAACTCACGTCTCTGGTCGCGCGGGCCCACGGCAGTTCTCTGGGTTGGCTTGGATTCCGGTAGCCGGCGGTCACCCGGTGACGGGGCAGTCTGCCAAAACGATTTGTGCCCCCCTCGGCCGTGCTTGGCTCGGCGCTTCTCGGTTGGTTTGCTCTGCTGGTCGGCCAACACGGCTACGGCCATCGCCAAGACGCCAACGACTCGCCAGTGCATTTCAAAAATGTTGTGTCTCTGATCAGGGGACGCTGGAAAAATCGACTCCCTTGTAAATCCTCATGCCTCCATGTACCTATATCCTATGCGACGGACAGTGCATGTGCCCGCTGTCGTGCACCAGCTCGTGTTATTTATATGGAAGAAAATAACCCCCCCCCCCCCCGTCTCGGCAGATGCGTTTTATTATATTATTGTGTTTCGTTTTTAATTGGTTGGTGCCGTTTGGAGAAGGGAAAAAGGAAAGGAAAGAAAGTCGGCTAGCTGGTGGTTAATTGGCCGAAACGAGATGGTCATAGTCGTCGTCGTTATTGTCATTGCCCGCCACTCGCAAAAGCGTGAAAAAAACGCGGGCACAGCCAACCGAGGGAAAAATTCACTTTTTTGCGCTCACCTCGTTATATATAATCCATGTTATTACATTACATTATATTACCCCTCCCCGTTTGTTTATCCACCCAAGTACAGGCGATTTCTTTCATTTATCTTCATGAAGGTGGTACGAATGTCGATACTCGCTTTTTTTTAACATAATTATAATACAACTCATGAGAACGAGATTTCTTTGCTTTGAAACTTTTTTAATTATTTTTTTGATTGCTTTCGTGCATCCAAGAGTCTACTTATTACAATTTTATCGTTAACTGGTGCATATGGGCGAAACGTTGGATCTTAGAATTCCAGGCATCGGCAATCTTTGCTGTCAATGCAGTACCCACTGACCCCTTGTAAGACTTTGCACTGCTGCGAACACTGCTCTTGAAGGCAAACTGAAAATTATTATTATTTTTATTTTTTTTTTAATCAAGAGGTAATTTTAATTGCCGAAAGAAAATAACTAGTTGACAACTTACTGCTGGCAACGGTCGCGAACAGCTGGCCGAACATGACGATGACAAGAACCAGTGGGAGCCAAGAATGTGGAGTTCTCATTTTTTTTTTTTTTTCCCCCAAGACCCAGTAATTTTGCGTCAAAACTGAATCCCGTTTATCAGAATGCACCATTTATACGTCTGCATTAGTTTCTGCAATCGTTTAAACAAACAACCATTGTACTGTTAATAATCACCGCGAACTTGAACGCTCTGCTGATATTATGTTGACAGCTGTGTTTATTTTTAACAACAGGACGCTCCACATTTATTTATTTATTTTTTTTCTCAACACCTGTTATGACTTTTAATTTCACCTCGATCTTATAAAACTGGTAATGTTAAAAAAAAGCATTAGTTAAAGCACTCCTGCAATTGTTGGCTACTCTATTTTACGGGTGGATTGAAAAAATGACGTATGGCGGAGCATCTATGGCTCAACTTTAAATTGGCATCTACAATTTTTCTGTTCCAATAATTTTTTAATTTTTCAAATTTTAATTGCATCGAAGAATTTTGTGTGCCGATATGCCTTGAATTCAAAATTATGTAAGCTTCTTGCAGAAATGTAAAGTTGCTTTTAATTTGTATTCATGCGCAACAAGTACACAGTTCTGATGATTCAGTGGTACGTTTATTGTGACTTTGAAAATGAAGATTTTTGTATACTTACGACGTAAGTATATCTAGATATCTGGAAAGCGAAAGTCTCGGTACTTACCTATAACTTTTTACTCAATTGTGAGTAATTACATACTCTTTTTATACATTTTGTAATCTGCACTAAGTAGGGAAAAAAATCTAGTAAACTCGAGAGTGAACAATGTACGTGTTCACCTCGACATCATCTCAATATTCACTTTGAATAAAAACTTTTTTCACCAGTTCAAGTTAAAAGAGAACGTACGAAAGGGTGCGACAAACGGGTACATTTAAATAAATAGTATACACTTAAGTAAATACACATGGGTACATATATACGTATTGATAAAATGAAAAAAAATGTGAGATGGACGGACACGTAAAAACGTATATATAAAACATTTATTGTAACAAAAGTACACAATGGCGATTTGAACGGTATAGGCCGTACAATAATTGCAATGAATGAACATGTATAAATAATGATCAATGCCTTCTATGCAAACGATGCAATACAAGTCATCACAAGTGTTGCTGCCCAGCGTCGTCTTCAGCATTGTGCCGATGTCTGTGCCCCGCGCAAACAATGCAAGCCTCGCGCACCGATGCAAAATTACTTCCTAAATGAACTCCACAGGCCGGGCACCGGTGCAGCGTGTCCCGCAGCTCTTTCGAGTAATAAGGAAAAACGCACAGGCTGGGGACAAAAAAAAAACAAAAAAAAAGAACAATGCACTTTTAACTTGGTGGATTTATCACCTCGCATTGTATCGCACACTTCCTTGTGCTTGTATGCATAAGTATTCTTTTTTTCTTTCATTTCTTTTTAAACGTGTAAAGATAACAGCGGAGAGCCAAAACGACTTTCGTCGCACGTAATTTGCATGATGGTTATTATTACAAATCACTGGAAATATCGCGCAATTAATCTTCAACGATCATGTGGTTGACGCACGAACGCGCTCGTAAGTGCTTCGTGCTTGGATTTCTCTTTTATTCTTTGTTTTTTTTTTTTTTTTTTTTTTTATTCGCTACGACAAACGATCGGTAATTTTAATAAAACTGCTCGACACTTTTGCCAAGACCATTAAAATGCACGAATAATAGGTGAAAGAATAAATATACTTACACGCGGATTTTAAAAACTGTATAAACGCTTGGAATGCGGACTCTAACAGTTTTTTTTTTTTTTTCAATAACACAATTCACGTTATGCGCCAACATGGATTTCAAAAGAAAAAAAAAAAAGTTCCAAAAGCTGATGTAAACTCACCAAACTGGCAGTAACAGTAGGGCGGACAAGTGGGTTTTCATCGTGGCGCGCCTCTCGACCGCGGTTTCGATGCCGCAGAGGCAGTTCGGGCACGTCATCGTAGCCGGCTCCCTTCGTAAAAACGTGTGCTCTGTACGCTCGAAATGACCAAAAAGTTTTTATCATCCAGTGAAAAAAATAAAAAAAAAAAAAATAAAGTGTAGTCGATTGATTTACCGCGGAAAAATAAAACGGACCTTCTCCGGCAGGTCTGGCAATCTGTCAAGTAACTCCTGACCCTCTCGAGCTTGTCCACTTGCTCGTTTTCGGGATCCGCGCTGACCGGTAACCTGCACTCCTGGTCACTGTGTATCCTCTCGCCGTTACTTCCTCCCTCGACCCTGTCTTCGTTTCTCTCCACAGCCATCCTTTGTCCGAACAAACGAAATACTGCTTACTTTGGAACACAAGAAAACTTACAACCTACTGAGCCAATGGCAACCGATTTAACTGACCGATCGTGTATTATTATTATCATCAAAAACGAACAGATTGCAAATATATGTCACAGCCATACGAGCACCATTAAGTACTTTTTAATCTTAACAACGACTAAGCGGTATAGAAGATCGGTATTTTATCTATATATAATATATACTGTTTCAATCACGGACTGGGGTAGTAAAAGGTATAGGTTACTACACACTACGTGACGTTTGAGGGGCCCATAGTTCGGGAAAACTCGCGTCGCGCTTTAAATTGATTTTAGTTTGGCTCTTAGTCTTCATGGTCACCAGCGTGGCAACTACACCGACGACCACGACGAGACGTCAACGCGTCTACGACACGCCTGCCGGTCCTGCGCCCTCCTCGAGAGACTCTCGACCAACCCCCTGGACGTATACGTTTCTGTGTAAATGTGTGTTTGCATTGGCTGGTGCACCACTGCACTGCGCAGTACGCACATATATAATTATACAAGACCACATATACATACAACATTATAATATACCTACAAGTGAATTTTATGTTGGTCCTTTTGCGCGTGACTCACGCGAGCGCTTTTTTATGCATAGGGGCGAGGGGTACCTATAAAACGCGGCACGAATTATTTATGAGTCGCCCAAGATTCGAGATACGTAATGTAAGGTAAAATAAAAATAAAAAAAAAAAGTAATTTAAATCCTTTTTTTTTTTTTTTTTTTTTTTCCTCTCTCTTTTACGAAAATTGTGCCAGTTTTTTTTTGTTTTTATTGGTACGGCAGATACAGCTTCCGTTGGAACACATACATTTCTTTCGTGCAATGTAATTCCAAGTCAAAATTTAAAAAATATTACGCGCTTTTTCTGTGTGATGCGAAGAAAATTTTATGTTCATTTGTTTATCGGGGCAATAAAATACGGTCTCGTGAATTTTACTGCAACACATTAAGAAAGTAGGTTGCACTTAATCTTGTTGTCCCTGCACTTATAAAATTGCTGGACAAATAAAGTAATTTTTTTTTTTTTGCTGATCGACTTGTGGTTCGATGGTGCTTGTTCGTAATTCTCTGATAGTTGAATTTTATTTCGTTTTTTCTTTTGTTGATATTCGGGTTTTGAATTGAAAAAAAAAAAAAAAAAAAAAAAAAATTCCAAATTTTTTTTTAAAAAAAAAGGGGATTAAAAAAAAAAAAAAAAAAAAAAAAAAGAAATTCCAAATTATGTTGTAATAACAAAGTGGATTAAAAAAAAAAAAGATCGAACAACTGTTTTTGGCATGTCATTTGAATTTTTACTTTTTATTTTCACGGATGTCTGTAAAAATCGATGATTAAGTTTGTCGCGATAGAGGGAGGAAAAAAAGTGAGCGAAAACAATACTTGTTGGATAAATACCATATATTATACAATAATATGAATAAATAAAATTTTTCTAACAAATTCCATCTATATAAACAGATCATAATTGCACTTTGAGATGTATAATGTATAAATAATGTATAAGCGCGACATTTGTGCGTGTGTGTCGTAAAAATTTTACAAAGGCACTGACAACAACAACGACAAACGATTTTTTAAAAATAATACCCCCGTTGCGCTTTCGACGTAAATCACATACAAAGCTATAACTTTTCTCCGCGGAATGCATGATTGTAGTGCGTATAAAAAGATATTTCTTGATTACACACAAGGAAGCCTCTCAATAATGGAGAAATGCGCAATAACATTGCCATTAGTCTATAATTTCTGCTCATCCAGTAATTCTTTGATGATCCTCCTGTACCGTTCCACCATTGGTTCGTAAATCTACAAAAATCACAAACGAAAAAAATCATGCCACCATCAAGTACTAGAGAATTAAAAAAAAAAAAAAAAAAAACACTCACTTTGGCCGCGTCGTCGTACGGCTGACACAGTAGCTTCGCTTCTGGCAATTTATTGATAATGTCGCTAAACGCCAGCTCGTCCTTGTAAAGCGCGTGCTTCGCCCTGTAAGCTCCTCCCATCATTGCCGAGTTGGCTGTCTCCTGTTATATAAATTATCGTCACCGTGAGCGTGGACAAAAAAAAAAGGGAAACAAAGAAAAAATTACCAAAACGTAAACGGGTGAGTTGAAAACATCGGCCATCACTTGGAGGATCAGTTTATTCACGGAAGCTCCTCCCGTCGCGATGATTCTCGTGCTCGGGCCTATGTCAATGGAAAACAATTGGAAAAAAAAAAAATAAATAATAATAAAAAAAAAAAAATAGATCACACAATATACCCTTACCGATGACGAAACCAAAGTCCTCGGCATGGGCTCGCCTGGCGACGAGCTGGCCCTCGATCAGCGCCCTCACCTCGACCTCTTTCGAACTGTACCGAACGATGCGCTCGTTGAGCTTGTTGAAACGGTGATCGCCCGCAACCACACCGGGCGTTATCTCCCGCACGTCGTAGTACAGGGCGAAATTGCCGAAATTACCCCGCGGCGTGTTGTCCAGCAGCTCGTTGAATATCTGCCAGTCGCCACCGGCTGCGCTGTTCCTTATACGCTCGCGCGTCAACGAGCCATTTTTGAATCTGTACGTACAAGTATTTACATATGATGTATGAATGTGTAATACACATAATATATATGAGAACTCACCCCAGCATAGCCATGTAGGCGTCGTCTTGCAGGGGATTGCAGAGGATGTGTCCGTCCAAAGTAGTTTTGGGCTCGTGCAGCCACAGAAAGAGGGTGTCACTTGTGCCAAGACTGACAGCCACGTCTCCCTCTTTCAGTCTCATGCCTGCATAAGTATACGTGTATGGATCGCGTGAATGGAAAAAGTGCCAATAAGGAGCAAAAGGAAGTTTTTAATTTTCTTCTTACCGGCCAAAGAGCCAGGGTTGTCGCCGGTGAAGGCAACTACCTTGCAGTTGTCGTCGAAGCCGAACCTCTCGGTGTAGTAACGCGAAATCGGCCCCACGAGCGAGCTCGAGGACACGGCGTCGTCCAGCTTTGACCTCAAATTCGGAGCGCAGGCCTCCAACAGCTCGTCCCGCCAGACTTTGGCCCGGAGGTCGAACAGGTTTGTGCCCGAGGCGTCGGCCCAGTCGATCGGCGCGTAGTCGCCCAGGAAGAGGGACGCTGCGAAGTTGCTCACCAAAGATACCCTCTTGGAATTTCCAATCGCCCCAATTGGGCGGAAACCAATTGCACACGTATATATATTTTTTACTCGTTAAAATATTCTCTTGAAAAGTACAGTATTTACAACGGAATAAAATATAATAATTGCACGATAATCGACATGTATAGATCAATGGTTCTCTCACCTCTGTGTTTTCGTAGGCGTCTGGCTTTTTTTTGTGGATTTTCATGATCTGGGCACCAGAGAACCGCTCGTATCCCCGAGATCCGGTGATTTCCGCCAATTTCTACGTACATACGTACACGATGGGCATGAATTATCATTGAAAATAGTATATGGACGCATGTAAAGAATGGGTGGGCAAACTTACCTCCGGTCCCCCGAGGACTCGTTCGAGCTGCTTGCACTCGGCCGTGGTGCTCGAGTCCATCCACGTGGGGGATTGGGATACCGAGAAAGCCGAGGCGAGCTGTTCGTGCAGGAACTTTTCGGGGTCTAGCCTCTGCAGGACGGCCCTACTGCCCTTACCCCAGTACACCGTTCCGTGTTGCTGTGTATGTACGAGTTATCAACAATGATGGTCCAAATAAGAGACCAAAGTGAGAGGTGCAATAAAATTTTTGTAACGCGCAGCATCGGGTCAAAGTGCAATATATATTTGTATAATTTTATACTGTGTAGTGGTATGTTGTGCACACCTGCGCCGATCCACTTATCGCAGCAACTTTGCCGAAATCGACGCCGCACACTCGCAAACGATCTAAAATCATGTCCAAGGCTTTCACCCACATGAGGGTCGGGGCTGTCACCACGTTCGGCTCTTCCTTCGTTTGTAAAACTCCTCCATACGTCCTGGATCAACAGATACATTTTTTTCAATGGCAAAGCTCATTTTTGAGACCGATTTTTTTTTTTTTTTTTTTTTTTTTTCTTCGTTTCATGTTTGCTTCTTTTTGTCTCTTCTTTCCTTTCTTTTATATACGTTATACTATGTTCACAGTTTTTTTTCATCGATTACAATATGGACATTATATTTGGTCTTTTTGAACAACGTCTACATGATGAAGCAATAAATCGTGGAAATAAAAGTTATTAATGGTATAACATATGCATGCAGGTGAGTCGAGTAGAAAACAAAAGAATAAACTGAAAAGGAAAAAAAAAAATAAAAAAGCTTACCGGCGACAAAAGATTAATGTGTTATCGGCCTTCACCAGTGCTCAGCTTCGATATTTTTAATCCTCGAGCCTCGTTAGGATTTGCTTTTTCTATCTTTTGTATCACGAATTTATTACAGATCCTTAAGCCAATTTAGTATCAATTAGACGATAATTATTAGTTGAAGCCAATCAAAAATTGTTGTTTTGTTAAAAATCACTGGATTTTGAAAAACTACTTTCCAGTCTTGTTGTTTAATCAATTCAACGTTACGGGGTTTTTTATTTTTATTAATTTTGATGAAAAACGAAAATTAATGGTAATTGCTGTAAATGGATATTAAGGAGTAAGAAGCATTTGGACGTGAGGCAAATTAAAATAAGGTCGAAAAAGATTAATAAAATGCATTTTTATTCATCGGAAAAAAATAAGAAATGATAATGATGGTGATTAATCATAATAATGATAATATATAATTAAATTTAAGGAATCAATAATCTTTGGGACTTTTCACTCGGAAATCCTTAAACTAAACACACAATCGACGTAAACGCAACCAATAACTGTGCAAATAACTAAATACATAATCGAGCGTAGCATATATAAAACATGAGTAGGAATCTTAAATCTAAACATTTTTCGCTGCGCGCTTTGCAGTACTTATAATGTAATAATTGACAAATCGTGGCATTGATGATGCACAAATAAATTGCGGGAGTATTTTGATGGAAAGAAATCTTTTTACTGGCGTACTTACTCCGATGATTTAGAAATACACGATCCAGAGTAATTCAAGGCACACTCATAAAGGCACGACAAACGATTATCGTATATTTTACACCCTTGTTACAAAATACGCCGTTGGGCTATTTGACGATACTGTTATTGCTTATAATTATTATTATTATTATTGTATATTTATCGTAAAAAAAAACTTGAAAATCAAAAAAATGAATAAACAACAGTAAGTATATGCTTGGTAGGCTATCGGTAGCTATTATTCATCCATACATACATTAATTTTATTTTATTTTTATTTTTTTCAATACACAAATTTTACAAATTCAGTCTTTTATGTGGTATCTATATTCTCGTAAATCACAGCAGTATTGTCATTTATCTTGTGATTGAATATGAATTAAACAAAAGTAACAATACTACACCAACAGTCGAAATGATTCGTATCACGTTAGAAATTTCATTGACGTAATATCAGTGCATGGTAATTTTTCAAGTCATTTAATTATTCGATAAAACATTTTCTCATTCACATTAAAATGCACCAAAGTATGAAGCAACCATTCACGTAGCTATTTTCAATACGAAAGATCATTGGGAATCCGAATCAACATCCACACTCAAAATTGGTCTGTATATATATTTTTTTTTTTTTTTTATTACGCTTAATTTTTCTTGGGACTCGCGGAAAATAATTATTGTTTAGTCACGACGAAAATTAGCACCACTTTGGTCACGCAGGGAAAGACTCTTTTTTTTACAGTTACCTGTTTAATGGAAACAATGTGTGTGTTTGTGTAGTTGTGCGCGTACACGATAGTTGGAAAAAACAAAACAAACGTCACAATTTCTCTCAAAAAAAAAAAAGAAAAAAAGAAAAGAAAAAAAAACGGTGTAGCGTATAGCGTTGGAGGCAAATTATTTCTGGCCTCCTAGTCACTCATGTCGGAATCAAAGAGTTCCTCGCGGGCCTGCCTACGGGTCCTGGGCTTCCTGCGCGTGATCGACTCGTCGCGTATCTTCCTCCTGGATTTAGGCTGGGGCTGCTGCACGGGCTCGGGAGGCCCGAACGAGTCCGTGACGTCGACAAGCGAGGGTTCAAAGTCCAGGTCCAGCTCGTCCTCGGTGTCGATGTCGTCGACGAGCACAAAGCTCTTGGGCTCCTCGACGGCTTGGGGCTCGTTCTTAGCGCACCTGCGGGTTCTCGGGTAGCCGCTTATCACCGGCGAGCCGTCCGTCTCCATCTCCGAGGCTCTGTTGGGGTTGGCTGAGCTGCAAATCGCCGAGTCCGATTGGTTCGTAGTTACCAAGGCGCCACTCGATATGACACTTGGGATTGTCTGATTTTTTTTCGTCAGTTTGATTTTTTTTTTTTTTTCATTTCCCGCAATAATATGGACATTGCCTACCGCCAAGAGAGGTACGCGTGTAACGGCGCCCATTTTTTTTTTTTTTTTTTTT
>NW_019379589.1:2479482-2544887 GCF_000648655.2 Copidosoma floridanum
TTTTTTTTTTTTTTTTTTTTTTTTTTTTTTTTTTTTTTTTTTTTTTTTTTTTTTTTCATTTAATTTTGATACGAGCGATTGGTTTCAATGGTGGCGCAGTATGTTGTTTTTTTTCCCCCATTGTTTTGTTTTAGTGGTTAGCAGAGGTGATGCGGCGCACACAGATAGCGAAATTACAATACGTGCAGATGGCGATGGCGAAGTTGGCGTGGGAGATTTGTATGGCAAACAAACAAAAACAAACAAACCAAAAAAAAAAAAGGTTAAAGAATGCAATTTTATTAGTAAATTATCGAGCCAGATGTGGTGGAATTATTATTAATTATTGCGTGATTATTTATTAATTCCATGGCAGTACGATTGTTACAATGCGCAAGTGCCTTACAAAGCCAAAAAATTTCAATACCTGACGAAGGTACAAAAATACAATGTTTTGTTGTTTTTATGAATATTAAGCAATTACTCGTACATGGTAACCATTTTAGTTTTGTGTTGGTCAGGTGTTGGAATTTTCAAAGGACAAATAACATCAAATACGACGTGTTTTAATAAATCATTTAGAAACGTTTTTTTTTTTTTTTTTTTTTTTTTTTTTCACCACTGTTTGGTGAATCGAGTGATAAAATTACCTAAACTCGGGCAAATCGTTGTCAAACTGGACACTGGTTTCGTGCAAAACGTTGAAATTGTCGTCTATGACGACAGCTTTTAACTGGAATTTTGAAAATTCATAAAAATTACTTTGGAAAATTGTAGAGCAACATCAGCAGCAGCAATGAGCAAGTGGGAAGTTTCGTAATATACTTAGAGTAAACACGATAAATGGTGACTATACACACATAGCTCGTTTATATGCACTAATATACTCTCGCTATACCGTCGCGGAACAAGATAAAATTAATACACCGCGATAACAGCGTAAATTTTTGTTTTTCGCGCCCTTTGTACGTCTTTGACTCATAAAAAATAGTGGAGTGTGGAACGCGGACCAAACACAAACGCGCACATCATCACTACACACATAAATTTTCTTTCATGTTTCACAGCTGTAAGTACAGTTTTTTATTTAAGTGTATACTATATATTATGACCGCGAGGGAATATACACATTATACAGGTACAGATATACTACTTTAAGGCTTGCGTTTACTTGGCTACCGACGACCGTCAAACACGACACGACAGTCTGACTCGCATCACTTTTAAAAACGACTTACTCGATTGATATAAACGATTATGCGTGTGTTGAACTATTTTATGTCAAATAAAAAAACTATGCGCAAGTAAAAATGTATACATGTATGTATAACAAGTGGGGCATGAAACAAAAAAAATAAAAAACAAAAAAATAAAGTATATACCCACCTGCTGTGTACTGAAATCGAGCCCCAGGTAAGTCGATTCTGAGGGTTCGCTCATCTTTCGACGGAAGTTGTGTATACTTGGTAAGTACCGATAAAAAAGTTAAAAGTCTCCGCGAACGGAGCAAACGGTATATAATTTGCTCTCGCTGTGTATACGCACTGTAACTTAACTTAAAGGTCTGAAATTTAAACTGCAGCGTCTACGTTGCTCTCTTTGCTCCCTCTCCTTCCTTGCCCCTCTCACTCTCTCTTTACGGGATAGGGTTATATATATATACATGCGCGACTGAGTTCGCCTAATCGCCTAATCGCGATGTAATATATAATATTCTCTTCGTTATTGGTAACAAAATCGACCATAGATGATGTCTATTACGTGACAATATTTGTCACATTAAAATATTATAATTATTACGGGACAAGTTTTCAGGATATTGTATTGGGTGTACGTGTGTATTTAACTTGTTACGCTTGTACATTGAAACGTTTGCATATACCGTATGTATCTATAACGGTACACTTATAAGTACCAAGAAGATCACAAAATATGTATTCTTTTTGGAGACCGTAGACCGTCCCGAAGATTTGTATATTTTTAATTCCATGTTCCATGCACACCACACATAATATGTTCTCGGATTATCCTTAAAATTAATATGTAGTAAAAAAAAAATATTTTTTAATGGTGTTTTTTTTTCAACCAAAACAAGTCATGTTGTGTGATTACGAATTTTCGGGAAAAATGGCTGTGACGCTAATACGTTTTTTTTAGTATTCCGATAACAGTTAAAGCAGTGTAATNTTTTTTTTTTTTTTTACTTCGTTGAGCACTTTAAGTTGCTAAACTGGATAAATTTATTTAATGCAAAGTGTTGACTAATATTATACCCATGGAAAAAGTCAACCACTCATTATGGAACACTCTTACTTTGACTTTTAAAAGTCGATACGTACACGTGCTCTAATGTATATGTACACGAGTACTGGTTTCAAGTTGATAAAAAGGGACACTTACCAAAAACTAAAAAAGACGTCTGTGAAGGTTTCAGCACACGTGAAGAGAGCAAAGACGATCCAGTACATCATCCACTTTACCTATGGGAAAACAAAGTTGGCCGAATAAAGCTTAACTGACGAAAGGGTAAACCTTCATAAAGTTATTTGAATAAAAAAAGTAAGAATACTGTGGTAAAAAAGTATAAAAAAAAAAAAAGCGTAGAGTACGGATTTAAAAAGAAGATTTAGGGTTTGTATGGTAAGAGCAAGGAGAAAAGTAGTTTGGGCTTGGGCAAGCTATGCTGGCGTTTGAAAGCCAAAAAAGCAAGGAAAGTTAAAAGGCTTAAGTAGGAGGGAGTGGAGAGAATAAATAGTGACCGAACAAAAACAGAGTACGATTGCTGTAGCCCGCTAAACTTAGGTACTCGAGGTAAAGGACAATGCAAGCATTGGAGTATATCACATATTTTTGACAGTCTAGTCAATAAAAATGTTGGAAACAGAAAAGGATTGTAAGGTATTGAAAATTGGGTTGATGGTAGCTGTCGGAGAAACAAAGTCCAATTTATAGAGATGAAAATAAGTTGTTCGGATATTGAAACACATCAAAGAGTGTATGGGATTGTTGCATCGAGTGAGAAGCGTGTGCGGGATTATACGCGTAATAAAGATGTATTGCGTTTGAACCCAAGTCCAGTTGAAAGTCACGATACAAGTTAGTCACGGAGATAAAACCATATAATGATTAACAATAATGATAATGATAATCAACATGGATCAGAACTCACGTATTCCTTGACATTCTTCGTCCTGACGGCCTTGTAGGAGGCATAGGCTGGATACAGGGTGCCAAAAACGAGTCTGAAAATCGGATAAACCAGAGCGTAAGTGAGGAAGCGAGGCATGACCAGCGCCAACAGTAGGGCGAGCAAGCCGACGTTCTCCAGGGTGAGCCTAATGGGTAGCCGCTCGAGGGACTCACGAGCCCAGACGATGGACTTGCGAGCTACGAGGGCAGCGCTCGCGCGCTCCAGCATCTTCATGCCCCCCATGTAGTTGCGATAGTGGTAGTAATAGCAGTGCTCGTCGTCGTTCACCACTACGCCACTCGGCGGCATCAACGGCAACACTTTCAAACTCATCCTTGCGGCCTCCTAACTATCATGGGCTTGGCTCGGGTGTGTAATGTGTATACACACGCGCATCCATGTGAATTTACGGTGT
Source organism: Copidosoma floridanum (assembly GCF_000648655.2). Next base: position 2,483,067 of record NW_019379589.1, read on the forward strand.
TGTTACTATTGTCATTGTATTATTACAAAACGTGTTCATCCATGACGTGCCAAATTTGGCTGTCTTGTGGTCGATGACGAGCCCCTAGAGCGTTTTTTTGGGAGAAAGTTGGCACTTTTCGACGGGCAAGACCAACGACTGTACGGCAGTTTTTTTACACAAAAGCCGCTGAAAAACGGTGATTTTTATCGAGGTGTTTCTTCATTTTTTTTTTTTTCATTCATACAAGGCAAAATAATTAGGGACCAAATTTTAATGATGAACCCTAACGTAGAAAAAAATTTTTAACTCATGTTCTTCGTGTCATAGATGAGCTTTCGGTTAACGAGGTTAATAGCGTACATGAGACACGTTATATTTATAATTATAGATACGTGGGTAGATCTATAGGCATATCTGTTTCTCGACGAGGCTTTTGTCTTTCACAGTCAAAGTCAATCAGCGTCGCATGCACGTTGATGAATGTGAAAAAAAAAAAAAAAAAAAAACTATACCTGTCTGCCACGATACATCCACACATCTTTTAGCACCACGTCTTTACGCGTGGCCTGCATCAGCACTGTTCACTGCCTCATGGCTTATTTCGGTAACTGAATGCTTGCGCAGTAGATTCATCGATCAGACTCGAAATGCTACGGTGTTATTTTTAATAAACGATAACTGTTTGAGATTGATTGATTAGCAGTTCTATTAATAATTTTTTTCCTCCATGTTATTTCAATAGAAAATTAGTAAAAATTAATCAGTACTACATTTTTGGGCTAAAATTTTTTTTTCCAACAATGTTCGTGTAAACATTAAGTTTATTTCGAATTGCCGACGGAAAAACTGTAGCCATGAGCTTTTCCTGCCCATGGTGTATATTTCTGGCACTTAAAACGCGTAATACGAAACTAACCATAAAACCCAAACGACTATCAAATGTTGTTTTATTTTTATCCGTGCCTTGTATGTCAAAAACTATCGCAGCATCGCCTACATACGATGCAAAACAAAACTCTACAAGTAGATCGAAAAATTTAAATACGTGGCGTCAGACAATTTAAAAAAAAAAGACGCTTTCATGTATCTGGATTGACAGTGTCATAATCGTTTGACATGTCAAGGTGTATAATTTGAAATATAAACGAATGTTAATGAAATTGTGCAGATCATATACATATTCTGAGCTTTGCAGAAATAACAATAACAAATAATAACATCACTCAAGTTTTTATTTTTTTTTAAATTGCTGTAATTGCTGTTTATAGGCTGATGATGAATTATAAATGAAAAAAATTTATAAGTGCACAAAAAAAAAAAAAAAAAAAAAAAAAAAAAAAAAATCAACGAACGAACGCACGCGAAGCAGGCGCGAAAAATCAAATTCTGTAAAAGGATAAAAACACACTGTACAAGTAAACACGTGAACGATCAAGCTGCGAAATTCGGGATGGACGACAAATGTACAATGAATGGTGAAAATAAGTATTTGCAAACCACATCGTGATCCGAAACCACCTGATGGAAGAAGTTATCTTGCACGACTACATTGTAACCATACCAAGATTAGGACGGGCACTTTGACAATATAGCCGAGTATAGCAATCCTCCCAGACCCTCAACTCTGTAAGTATGACGTTCAAGTATGGATGTATCGTGTTTAGTATCAATGTTACACGTAATTCGTTGCAAGAGCGAGTCGAGAGCATCCGAGCAAGCTTCCAGCCGAATTCACACTGAACACCGAGCCAGCGTCGACTCGCGTCTCTCGCGGCTATTTTCTCGCGCGCCCTACAGCGCTGCTTTACCTACTTTGATGTATATAGGAGCCAAACCCCCCATCTCTCTGCTGCAACAAGTGTGGCCGACGATGCAGCACCCCCCCCCTGGCCAAGCTTCGCGCGTGTATATATACCCTCTTATTGTATATATTTGGTTGCTCGACCTCATTTCCCATCGCTTCTTCACTCTTATCTCTTTGAAATTTTCCCTCTGCTCTACACATCACGCACTCTCTTCCTCCTGCAAGGGACGCAGGGCTCGCGGTTCGGCTCGCAGGGCTGATCTTTCGATATTTTTATCCCGCACATTTGGGTAAACCTTTTTTTCCGAGTTTTTTGTTTTGCTTTTTCAATCGTGGCGCGTGTGATAGAGTTTTCGAAACAATATTGTTTTCCCCCATGCGATGTATCTGCACAGACTAGCCAGAAAACAATGAAAATGACGTCGTCTTGTACATTATCGAGCAATCGTGGGGAGTCTTTTTTTACAAGTTACCAATTAATTAATAAAAGAAAAAGAAAACAAGCGTATACACACTAGGACTCGAACACTCGGTGACGATGGTAAGATGATGTCACGTTAGTTCCAGACGGAAGAAGAGCTTGCGGCTACCGAGAGTCAAATTAGAAAATCTACGAATAGGCACGTCGAGCGCACTGCGATCGTTACAATATTCCATGGTATAAGTACTATGTAGGTATGCGAGTAATTTGATCATCACGCCAATGTCGAGGTACGACAAAGGTGAATTCGAGCGTGTGCTTTGTAATCGACTGTTGCGCAACCGGCGCACAAATACTGTATACTCACCCATCCGTGTAGGTACAAACGCTATATATCATTGGTTACCCTTTCCACATCAAGTGCCCCGGCTTGGAGATAAGTATTTTTTTAATCATCGCACAACAGTTATGTACTATCATCCCCATAAGTACCATCATCTTTATTCCAAACGACGTGTCTATTAGCTACACGACATATCTGTTACAATAAATGATTTGAAAAAATTTACATTTGCATCCCTTACATGTATGTGTACATTCCATAACTCCGATCAAATAAATCATTTTGCTTCTTTGTCGGACACTCATTCTCTCGTCTCAACTATTGTATGCACGCAGCTATAACAATATGCATGTATATTATGCACTAGTGCGACCGAGTCAAGGGGAAGGTTAAGACGATTGATGTGACCGTGCGCACTTGTAAGTGGAACTTTTTTTTTTTTCTTTTATATTACATAATCATGTCACAGGCACGGCCAAGGAATTCTAGCAGTAGTGCTATCATGGGAAATATTTGCAGTATTGTAGTAGCTCCATTAAATTTTATAAAAAAAACTGCCATACCATCCAAATTATATGTAATTTTTTTTTGTCTCAGAATTCTTTACGATACTTCCCTTTTTTCAATTTTTCGTGCAAATTTTTCTACGAAAGAGAGGAAATGGATAAATTACAACAACGTTTTAAAATACCCAAGTATCGATTAAATTTCCAAAAAAGCATTATATATTTTTTTTTATGTTGTACGGTTTTTGGAGTATTCTTTTTTTTTTTTTTTTTTAACTTACTGTAAGAATAATAGTTAAAATAAACACGAGCGAGGTGTTCTCTAGAACAAGTAACGATGCCTACTACAGCGTGCAGAGCTCTTGGCAATGTGGATCATAAAACCGAGAGATAGAGATAAAGAGAGTGCAGATTATTTTGGGACGCGAGCATTCGCTGAGGATCATTGGCCCAAGAGTACAGAGGCTCGCGCTTCTCCAAGTAAAATGTACTGCCCGATGGCTGGTACAATACGTCGCTAGTTCCTTTTTTAATATCACACGCTGATTCATGCATTATTCTTGGTGCAGTTGTTTAATCTCAAGGATAAAAAGTATAAGAGTGCTAAAAAAAAAAAAATAGTGATTTTGTTTTCCATCAGATGTTCCAAGTGATTTCAGTGAGCGCGTTTAACTTACACACGCCAAAAACAAAGTCGAGCGAGCATAGTGATTGTCTTAGTCATGCACGGAACTGCGCGTCATATCGAGACAATCAAAAGTTTTAATCAAAAGATTAACTTGGTTTTGAGCACACGCGCACTGGAATAACTTTGCACATATTTTACAATAAAGTGGAATAGATAATTAGAATGTTATAACGATACTTTTACGGAGCTATACGATGCTTTGATGTAATTTTATTATTTGTACTATGACAGCGTCGAGAAAGCTAGACTTGCGTTAAAAAAAAAGCCACCTCAGGGCTACTTGTTTTTACACGACCAGCGAATGACTTATACTTATAAATGAGTTTGCTAATCAACAATTTTCTTCTTCTTATCCGTTCATATCTACCTGGCGTGTGTTTGTACAAATAAATATAACCCACGGCGTCCAAAACAAAGACAAGGTTAACAACCAACTATCGTCGATAAGATGAAGAAAAGAGTGATAATATGGTTTTTTTTTTATATACCGGTATAGCTGCCGTTATTCGAACTAATCAAATTATCACTTTAATTGTTTTGCGCGTAGTGTTTACATTCTACGAGTCCTCTTGTCACACGTGGATGTTAATTGTAAATGTAACAAATAGACTGTACACACTTAATCTGCAGCCACGCATTAATCTAGTTTGTTGCGTAGTAAAATTAGCGATCGTTTATTTTATTATTCGGGAAAAACGTGCAAGAATATTGTTAAACTATAATTCAAACGTTTCTCTTTATCATACAAAATGTATTAAGTAATGTAAATTCATGCAATAAATAATTAGGACTAATGTAGCCTAAATACAGTCGTATAAACTCAAGTATGTGATTTAAATGTCCATAAAAGTATGGATCAAACGGGATCAAGTACGTATTTGGGATTTTAAATAAAAATAATAACACCTTGCTAACAAATATGTACATAAGGGTATAATTTTATTGGTAAAAAAGATTTGCCACCGAGGTGCCAGTAAAATATTTTTTCGCAGTACTTTATCTAATTTTCACACGTCGTATAAATGGATTTTAAGTAATATTACACGGAGAAACAAATACAGCTTGAGAACGTATCACAAATCTACGCTCTCAATCTTTTGTGAGCAGGTACTAGACTAAAAAATCACACATGTTATAAATACTCGCTGTGCGCCCAATGGTATACCAACCACATTTGAGAACAATAAAAAGTTCTTTACATCTGATCAGAACAATGTGTTTCAATGGACTGCGTGTTAAATAATAAAAATTTGATGTCATGTAAATGTCCTATGTAAGTGTGTCACAGATAAAAAAATAGCCACTGTTCAAAAGTAAAACTGACATTTTATGAAAAAAAAAAAAATAAATAAATAAATAAATAACCATTTTGTTTCCTCATTCATACAATTAGGTTGTTTTGAATTTTTCCACTTTTTGTCAAATTTTTCTTTTTTATCTGCAGTTCACTGAAACACATTGTTTTGATGTAAGAAATTTTTGAGTGTGTACGGCGCTACTCCTGATACGGTGCATGGCATATGAGTAAATACACGGGCATTACGGTTGAAAAATTTTTTTCGCACACAATTAATATTACCATCACAATACCTCATAAGCCGATAAATGCAACGATTCTTTGATACTCGGTTCGAAAACATTTCTCCTGTAACGTAGAGGATTACATCAATTCTACACTTCCAATGGGCCAAACGAAAACTCGCCGAGCGATTAGATATCAATATTCTAGCTGTGGTGGTTGTTGGTCCGAATGTATGATTTTCAGAGGAGCGGGTAAAATGATAACGGTCACCGGACTAACGACCATCACGGTTTTGAAAACCGGCGCGTGAAAGTTGCGCGTGTAGTGCGCCGCGACGGGCATGACGAGGGTCTCTGCCGGACGGTTGGGGCGCACCGGGCACGTCATTTTCCTTCGGTCGAAAAAACGGGCTGCCTTGCTCGCGTATTCCCTGACTTTTTTCATAAAAGTCCCCTTTCCCCTTGCGCCGTCGAACGGTACTATATGATTTTTACAAAGGAAGTAGTTTTCTTTCCCGACATACAATGTGTGAGGAAATCGTTAAATGTGCTGCTTCCTTTCGTACTTTGTCCGTGACCGTTACAAAAGCTGCCCAGAGCTAATACCTACTCGAGTAGCTCTTTTCACTGTATAATCAACAAAAAAATTAAAATTTACTCGACCAACAAGCTCTGCAAGCTCGATGTTTCATCATACGAAAAGCTCGAAAAACAAAAAATAAACTTAATTTTAAGGTTGAATAATTCCTTCGATTCCCAACTCGAATTTTTAAATTCACACTTGTCTTTTTTGCGCAAGTTTTCGTAATGTTTTCTCTGCGCACAATCAACTAATCGCCATTTGCTGAGATTCGTACTCGCGTCGCTGATGCAGTCGATTGTTGACACCCAGGGAGTTCGTCGAATACCCGCCAAGTCACTAGCTGTTGTTGCTGTACTTTTGTTCGAGGAGCCGAAATGTTCACGTCCTGCGATGTGTTATTCAACCACTGCACGTTTTTCCTATTGATCGGCTCGGGTGGCACTCGAACTGTACAAAGTAAGGAAAGCTCTTTTGGAATTGTTTTCGATGCCGCTACTGCTTTTCTCGTTCTGTATCATTGAAGGTTTGAAAGAATATTTAGTTAGCTATGGTCTATTATACGATAAAGTAGTGAAAATCGGCGAGACAATGGAAATCAGTCATTCAACGATTGTCACGTTACTTGGCGTATTCTTGAATCTTATCGATGCAACCCTTTGTTCCCATTTTTTTTTTTTTTAGACCCGAGGTTGTACTGTCGAAAGATTCGATACACAAAGGCGTAATAATAATAACAAGTAAGAGAAAAAAGCACCTACGTTTTTTCAAGCAGTCCACATGGAGCGTGGAAATTCCCGGGCAGCAAGACCAATTGGGATTTCTGACTGGCGTCGCGCTCGTTTCGAAATTCAGACAATATCACAATTGCGTGGACATCGGAGAGCAACACAGCAGGACCGTTTCACGAGCGTCGCGGCGCCAAGACTAAGCTTCCACGGCTGCACGAATTTATATTTAAAATAGACGCCGCGGCGTTGGTTGAGCTTTTTCGAGAAAATCTCCGAAACGGCGGGGGAGGCAAACTGGAGAGCCAAGTGAGAGAAAAAACAAAGCCAAAGAGATAGACGCGGGAGCAACAGCAGCGGTGGCTCCACACTTTGTTTGTTTTTTTACTCATCTCGTGGGTATGTCGAGTGCTTCGGATAAATTTTAAGTAAGTTCATCGAGCTCTGCGAAATTATGATCTTCATTTGCAATTTTGGCGATTTCAATGTCAAAAATATGTTTGACATCGATGTGAATTCATTTTAGTCAGAAACAAAGTTTTTTTTTTTTATTGGCTTCGGATTGGCCAACGCAGCGAATTAAATGTACAAGTACGATTTGACGGAAAAAATGAGCTTTGACAATAGTTTATGCGGTTTACCATGCTGTGTTTTAATGATCGTACATTTTCAAAATATACGCATAGTCAATTGAAAACTGCAAGTCCATATTCATATGGAAGGTTGAGTATCAAGGATTGATATATTTTATGTTCACAACAAGAAATTTTGTATAAAATCGAGCTAACAATTGTATAGAAATTATAAGTCACAAATTTTTATGATAAAATTATAAATGATGATCCACCCATGTGTATGGGGTCTAAGTAACCTCGTATACTCAAATCGGTCGCAACACATGACGAAATAGTGCTTGTACTAGACAGCATCATTTATTTTCTACAACTTTGAGTACTTATAACATGCACTTTGAATTGGTAATAATGTTGTTGATTCAACGTTTATTAATCATTGACAAAGAGTTGCATCAAAAGTAATAACAGCTTATTTTATACCACAGTAGCAGCAAAAATGATGCAATTTGATTAGCGTGGCTTTTTAGGTACTAGAGAACACCAGAATCGGAGCTTATATGACGATGATTCGTTCGCTATGATGGCTGATCCATTCACGAGAGAGAGTGTAACGTCAATATTTTTATATCATTACTCCTTTTGCAGCGGCTCTATTCAAGAAGCAAAAACTTTGAAATTTCACGATAAGTCCCCGAAAGTTTAGAAAAACAAAAATTAAAAATGTTTTAAACCATATAACTAAGAATTCATCTCAAGTTTCCAAAGCTTTTATAAACCTGCTTATGAACATTATTTTTCTTAAGACAAACGATTGAATGATAAACAATACATTTTTATGCAATTGATGTTTCTAAAATTTTTACGGACTACTTTTATTGCCTTGAAAGGACTAAATAATTTAAATAAATTTTTTTTAAATCTTCATTCGTGTCAAAAGTTTTTGAAATTAATAAACACCTGAATAAGCTGTAATTATTTATCGAATCATTCATCCAAACAATTATTAGGGAAAGAAAATTAACGTCAAAAACCAAAAAATAGTTTTCCTATACGATTGGAAAAAAATTAACGCATCGGAGTGGATCTTTTGTCGACTCGAGTGTCCTACAGTGTCCTCGACAGTGCTTTATTTAAACAATAAAAATTGCGACGAAAAAACTGTTCAATTTTGAATACATCTGAATCATTTTCCAAAACCAGCCAGTTTGAGCGAATTTTTTTTCATCCAAAATGAGTGAAAAAACATTTTCGACACTGGGTTAACCACAAGTGCACGGACGAGAATTGTAAAGGCAAAGAAGTCAAAATATTTGGCTCTCGCGTGTGGTACCTCTTTTTTTTTTTTTTTTTTTTTTTTTCTTTCTTTCTGTCATACATCTACTTTTTTTCTTATAAACATTTGCCCACAGTACACCTCACCACATATACGTATCCGTAAACACGCGCACACGACTTTGAAATCAAAGACACCTCATCAGCAGGCAGACTGCGGTGTCTCCAGCTGTTTCACGTCACGGCGATTGCGAAAAGTCGACTTTAAAAAAGGATATTAAGTTGCCAAGCGGGGCAACACGCAGCAGTACCAGGACTGCCAAGGTTCACGCTATCTGTTCTGCTCAATGCCCTACGGGCACGCCACGCGAGCCATTTTCGGCACAACAGCCTCGCTCGTGTGTTTATTACGCACCTGTGAAAATTTTCCTCTTTCGAGCTTCGAGTTGCATATCGTAGGTGCAGATACAACGATACGATCCGTGTGATTTACTTCAACGTGTATTTGCTGCATCACAAGGAGTTTCTTAAACTTGAGTCTTAAAGGCGAAGTTAAAAGTTAAAAATACGCGGATAGTCCCCTCACCACTGTATCTCCCAAATTAGTCATCCACTTGCAGCCACACGATTGAATCTCCTCTGATTCATTTCGGTAAAATATCTTGTTGCAAACTTACTCGTCTTACTACCAACTTGCGCGTACGTATCGTGTACCTTTACGTCTCGAAAAGCACTATTTGTGCGTACGTTCGTATTTCAATGTACACGTAAGTTGAGCGATTTTTTTAGAAAATTTGGAACTCAAATATTTATGCCTCAAGTGGAATACAATAATGATGTGTGTTTTAAAAAATTTTGTTTGACTAATGATCAACTTCCCAAACCACATGCACATTTTCCGTAGTTTTGTAAAAAAAAAAAAATTTCTTTGCGGTAAATAATTCTGTTACTTGGTAGTAATTTTTTGAAATCTTTTTAATAAGAGAAAACTCGAGGAATTATTATTGTAGTTAAATAAATGTAATTAAAAATAAAAAATAAAAAAAATGGAAACTCCAAAAATTTTGACGAGAACAATAAACCGCCTCTAATTAGCTGCTGCTTTTATTTTTCAGTGAGAGAAGGAAAATCCGTTCGCTATATTTTTGGTGCAGCATTGTAATACATAGTGCCGCAAATTATTAATTCATCAGTACTGACTTACTGACGAAAAATAATTTTCTACATTAACAAATCATCCAATAGGAAATATTTCATACGAGTGATGTTGAATATAAATAAAATTTTATAAATAGTGCACATGTATACTGTAACTTTTGGTTTTTGCAGCAAAACTTAAAAAAAAAAAAAACAATGAAGATTGTGAGTTATTTGCTAAATTCATAAAATCATCACAAAATATTCTTTTTTCCCTCAACTCTGTAAGGAGATACACTTTAACTCGTCACATCTATCATGAGGGGATTTTGTACGATTTTTCCAGTTATCCCTGTGTTTGCTATAATTATTTATGCTCTGTTGATTTATTGGATATTTTTGCCATTTATATATACATTTTTTTTTTAATTCTTTACTTTTGACACTATATTGCTCTTATATATTTAATGTATAAGAAAGATTTCTACAGCTTACACTAATTAAATTTTTTGTTTATTCGAAAAACATGCACTTTGTTACAACATTTACTTCAGCACGTCATTAGAAAATATATTGTCTTTGAATCAAATATAAAAAAAAAAAAAAAAAAAAAATTGAGTAAATAATTATTGCCTGGAAGATAAAACCGAATAAGTTACATCTTCTACAAGACTTTTCTAAGGCAGCTGGAGAAGCGCATAAATTTTTTAATGTCTTCAGACATACTGAAGTAAATAGAGGACGAGCTAGAAGGAAGAACTTGTGCAACTGTAAACCTATAAAACGCGTGGAAGATAGATAATGACACACACACGACTTGGTGCACACTAATCACAATTATGCTTGAATGCTATACTCATTCTCATTTTTATTTGCAATCTTTTGAAATAACGCAACTAATGCTTAAGGCATTTGCTTGCATTACTCGATCGTTTGCACGAGCAGACAAGAGAAAGCTGTGTATATACACAGAAAAGAGGAGGGGATCGAGGTTATGGCCTTCTTGAGATTTCGATACCTATATATGTTTTCAATACAGTGCACACAGAGAACATACTCTTGTGTGAATCTCATTATTCTCATTTCGCAACCTGGTCGACCTTGTCCTCGAGCGTCAACAAAGCCCCTCACCGCTAGTACCTATTCATACTAAACGCTCAAGGGCGTAAATGGGTATTGACACTTTTTGATAATTCTTTACAAGCAGTCAACATCTACGCTTTCTGAAAGGAAAATTTCAACCCAATCCCTTAAATGGCGATGATATAATACTTATGCACGGATAGTGCTTTGACGCTAGGAAAACTCTGCTACAATATATAACGCGCACCACTGCAGCGATAACTATAGAAGTACTCTAACCTACAAACATGGATAGATCGAGAGAATCGATAAAACGCGATACTGGAGAACGTCAGCGTTGTAGGATATTTCATTGTCATTAATTGTAAACGTCTATTAATTCATGGTAAAGTTTGCCAAAGCACTGATGCTACTTACATGACGAGTCGTGAGACGATGGACGAGATCATTGTTACGTTGCCACTTGCTTACTTATTTACTGTTCACCAAGGACCCGAGCAGCAATCCTTGGTTCTCTGCACTAAAACACTGAGTAAAAGTTTCTCGAGTTATTTCTTCATATGAATAAAGAAAACTTCAGTCTCCAATGGCTCCGCACTGTCTGTTGATAAAACAAACGCAGACGACAAAGCGGCAGCCAGCTGCTATATATGCATATATGTGCAGTATATATACATATATGTGCGCTGCTTCTGCTGGGGAGGTAGTCTGGTGCAAAAATCACATAACTGCATATATATACGTCTAATATTACGTATCGGTGTTAGATGTAAATTGCAGTAATATGATATAAGGTAAAAATAATTACGCACTTCACACAGTATCAGCAGTATCAAAGCACTTGGTTTTTCATCTGGCACACGCGAGTAATGAAAATTATGAAAATCCCGCAAAACTTAGATGGTCTCTTTTTTTTCGCACTCGTAAGTACCTACACCGCATCCCGAGGACGAACACACTCGCGGCTTCCAAAACTTTCCGAAGCAGAGAGAGCGCTCGCTATCTGTTTTCCCTCTCTCTTCTTTTTCCTTTTCAAAGCACAATATCCATTTTTTACAGTTGGACTATTCTAATTACACAATCACGCCTACAACACATTTATGACCTTTATGACGAAAATTCGGGATCCAGAACCCAGATAATATTTCAAATATTTAAAACTAATTGTTTAAAACGTGTTTGGGCCATTCGAGTTGATTCGAGCTGTTAACCAATGCGTGACAGAAGTCAGGTCGTTTGGGCCAATCAGATCGGGCCGATAGATGTTTACCCTCATTGGCTTCGAACAACGCTGTCAGCGCCACTCAACAAATTACATAAGGTGGGATTTATCGAAAACCACAAAAGTAGGCCACTTGACAATCAGCGCCAGGAACCCTCTATGGAATTCCCACACAGTGGCGAAAATTGTAATTGTCTTGAGAGGTATTTAGCCTTCTTTCGGTACTTCAAAGATTGACCACTATTTTGGAGGATGGAAGCGCTGCTGACGGAACCATCTCCGTGTACTGAATATCTCATTGTTTTAAAAACTCGTAACTGTTCAAAACTTCATGGTTTCATTGTTATTATTTGATAGAATTGATCAATTTCATCCAATCACGCGAAGAATAAAAAAAAAGGCTTTATTAGGTATTTAAAAGTTGTTCGTCTCCCTCGTACGACGGAGCAACGAAGCTTTGGAGACGATCGATGAATGTATACATATATGTATGTGACGTGGGTAAGGATGGTATCTACTAGGTTGATGCTCCCCCGCTGTGTGTGTGTGTGGGGGTCATTTGTCGATGTGTCAGTGCGGGGGAGGGGATCGCGCGCCCGTGAGACACGAGAGAGAGAGAAAGAGAGAGGTGGTGGTGTGGATCGCACGGCACGGCTCTCTGCAAGTCTGCAGCTTTGTGGCTGCATGCGTGTATGGCCCGTCAGTGTACGTTGCGCGATATCGGAGGTCGGGTTGTAGTGCTGTCTCTTGGGCGCCTTGGCCGTCTGCTCTCGAACTGTGCGCGCTTCGCGACGTCAACATCGACGTTTTATCGTGCGCTACTACCTCATTATAATACGCTATTTAGCTCTTTTTCTGCGCGAGCGAGTGTAGTGTTGGTACGACGGTGGATTTTTTAACGAGAAAACTCGAAAAACAAAATTAAATTTTTCACTTTGGCCAATATATACTTGCTTACAAAAATAATATACGCATACGCATTCAGCAGCAGTGCGTGTTGGAGCGAGAAATTTTTTTAACAAGTTCCAAGTATATGGCAGAAAGATGAGCGCCGTCAAGACGAGACGGCGAGGTTTTGCTGTAGGCGGTTACACTCACGACTAGCTAATTTTGGGTGCATCTTTTTTTTACCAACTCTCAAGGATAAGGAGAGGAAAAAAAATAATTGACCTCGCATCTTAATAATATGTGTGCGTGAGTACGTGCACCTCGCCATTTGTACACTATATACAGGGATTGTGGTAAATTTTCACCGAAAACCTTCGAAAAAAGCGTCACCAATTTCTTTTTTTTTTTTTTTTTTTATCATCCTTGGAAACTAATGTAATCTCTTTTCTCTCCTGTGCAGCATTGGTAATTCAAAGTGCGCGCATGAGTTGAGCTCCAGTAAAATATAAGGGACTATGAAAAAGCTCCGAAAAAAAAAAGAAAAGAGCGCACGACGCACAAGTATAAGCACATACAGCAGCGAGAGAAGAAACATCAGGAAAAATATCGATCGGACGTTGCGTGCCTCGTAGCATCGTATATACGGGAGCTTTCAGGCCAACCATATAGCTATAGCATCGGCAGTATACACGTTTGGCCCTCGCCCTATCTCTATATAGAGAGAGAAGCGTTAGGTAAACAAACCCAAAGCTTTTCTTTCGTGACACCTATATGATGCCGCCGGTGGTCGAGCCAAACAAACACCGTTTCTCTGGATGCAGTGGAAATAATCTTGTCAACTAGCAACGGCACCAAGCACGAGAGGACCATCGGTTAAAGGAAATGCAAAAATGCAAAAATTAGATTCGACGAGGAGGACCGAAGTAACGTCTACAATCTTGAAGGCCTGCTCGCGGCGGGAAAATCGAGAATGTGACTAGCCTACACTCCTCCTCTTCCTTGGAAGGGGGCGGCAACGCAAGAGGAGCCGAGTATTATCTCTCTCTCTCTCAGTGTTCCAGCCAGCAACAGAAGTCTCACATTTAAAAAAAATCTGTGGGGGGGTGGGCCACAACCTTGTCTTCCTAAGCAATCAATCCCATCTCGTGAGTTTGTGTGCTCTTCGTACAATAATGATGCCGTAATATGTGCAATGATAAAAATAACGTGTGTGCGGGCCTTATACGAATTAAAAGAGCCATCAGGGCTCGAAAAAAAAGTTTCGTGATCCAATACCCATGCGTGAGCGCATGTTGAGGTGGTGGTGTTGTTGTTTTGTGTGAGTGCGTGGGTGCGCGCGCGCAAAAGGGGGCTGATACAAGCACAGCCGAAGAAGTGATATGGCGTACAAGTATCGCGAGGAGATCGTGGGAAAGCGGTTCCTCTCGGTTAGTGGCTTTAATAAGTTGAAGGTGAATAAAGTCAGTGAGTGGGGTTGGCGAGCCGGAGTTATACGCGCAGCAACTCATCGGGACAATTCCTGCCAAGACTTACAAGTGAGTTAACGTTATTGTACATTGCATCATTATTTATAATAAAATATATGCTTACGATTAATAATATTCGCGGAATAATCTTCGTTTCATCATAATTTATTTTTATCTAGACAAATTATCGAATGTACCATAGATTTCACATTTTTTTCATTTGTGGGATACTCGAATTTGAATCCCTCCCAGCCTCCCCATTCAATATTTTACCAAGCCATTGCTTGTATTATCGTAAATCACGAGTCAAAAATACACCTACAGTAGTTTAATTCATCCGCGAGTTTCAAACCGCCAAGATTTGTGATCTAGGTCGCCTCAATCCGCTCAAATCTCACGGCCGAACACGTATTATAATCTATATACTGAACGAATGCCCCGATCGGCTCCGAATACTTTTGGTATATTCTGGGAAAACACGCATAACCTGAAGAAACATTACTCGAGAGCTCGATACAATTGTTATCAAAGAAATTCTCGTTACATCACAAATAATACGACAACAAACCCATACATACAACGAATTATTTACTCGTATTTCATATTTCCATACAAACCGACAGTCGATTTTCCACCCAATACTTGTTACAACAGTTTGGAGCTGATGGGGATATTCGTATGAAATAAACAAATGTTCGGTCGTGAGATCAGAGCAAATCAGGACGACTCAGATCAGATCTGAACAGCCCAATAATCATAAACAAGTTAATTGTGTATGCCAGCACACCAAGCACCCATTCATGTGCTATAATATTCGCTTATATTCTTGAAATTAAGTTGAACTCAAATCGTTGTAAGAACTTGATACCAAGTACATTAGCATTCCATTTCTTGGAATGCCAGTATTTAACATCGTTATGGTTTAATGTCCTTCACCTCGTCTTTCACAGCAACCTTAAATTCGATTTGTTTGAGAATGTAGCAAGTTACTCTGTCTGAATTTCTTTTTTTATTTGTTAATTTAATTTGTTGTTTTTGTAACAATCCATACATTCGTGTTACCACGTTCATAAAAATTATCTTGATTCAACACAACCGATTTATTAACTACAACACTCGCTTTTAAAATATTCTTACAAAGTTGAAAACAACAACCGATCGTCCCTTTGGTTGTCCACCGTTTTCTCGGTTTCATGTTTTCAGAAATATTCACATAATTTAGAATTGTGTCACAATACTTTTTATTTTGTTTCTGTGATCTTACTTCATTTTTTACCAATTTTTTTCTTGCAAAATAATCGATCTATTAATCCTTAAATGGTTTTATAAAAAGTTAATCACAAAATTTAATTTGGCACTAGTCACGTACAATTAGAAAAGGTCTCCCAGCCAGAGAAAAGCTTGGACGTAAAAAGTAGTCATAATTAAATCGATTTACTTCTTACCATCGTGTTAATATGTCTCATAGTTACATCTAAACTCTTGTAATTGCTTCAAACAACGATTGAACAGTGATAACAAGACATATGGCAACTCGTATGGCAAATACCACGCTCTCTCATATTATTTTCATAATCTGAATAAAATCAACAAAAAAAAAGATAAGTACGTTTTTTATCCCCTAAGACTCGACATACCATTTTTCAGTACATCATTCTAACATCAAATTTCATAAAAAATCACCTTTTTATCAATAGCACTCAAGATTTTTATTTGTCGAATTTCAATAGAAAATGTACCCAGGGTTCTTACTGGTGATTTACAAAAAAATTATCTATATGTTGTAATGTGGTGTACTAAAGTCACGATTGAGTGACCCAAGGCCAACAGGGCCAATAATCATATTAAAACGTATTAAAACGCAAGTTTTAAAACAGGAGCAATTCTCTAACTAAAGCTTATGTAAGACAAGTACTTGATTAACTTATTTTTGAGAAATTATAGTAACTTCTGACTCAGCTGCTGAAATTTAAAGAGTTATCAGGTAAACCATAAACATCAGTAAAAAAAACGATTTTCATATTTCTTATGCCCCCAGTAACCTTGGTACTCTCTTTTTCAAGGTAAAAATGAGTTCTTGTACTAAAAAAAAACAAATTTTTTAATATTTTTATTTTTTATTAACACTTTATGATTCCCTGTTTTGTTAACTTATATATATATATATTTCTATTCGTACACGATTCTATTGGACGTTATGCCGTTTTGTTTGCCCAGTTTTTACTCCCGTCTGTCGTTTTCCGTAAACGCCTCTCAAGCCTTTTCATTATTGCCGTCATAGTAGCGTAACACACAGATACACATACTATTTTAAGTTTCGAGGACGAGCTGAATTTGAGAACGAAGCAACAATTTTATCATACTAGTTATACCTAAGACGCACACTTTGCGTGATCTAAATTTTTGTGACTACCTTTGTAATTATTACTTGATAAATATTTTGATATTTTATTATTGAAATTAAACTAGCATACTACACTAATAGAAAATTAAAATATTGCATCCATTACTAGCTAAACTTACAAAGTTTATCACCTTCATGTAAAATATCTTTATTACAATATCACCAACTGCAAGTGTTTTTTGTCAACGATAAGTTTTAATGTAATTGTTGTAATTCAAATAAATAAATTGTCATAAAAAAATGAATTACAAAAAAAATTAATGTATTCGTAATATGCCAGGGTCATAGCTAAACATCAATATACAGGCAAATATATTCCGCATACTTTGATTTCATATTGATTGATATATCCTTTTTTTTTATCCAGTTATTTCTTTTACAAAAATTAATAATTAAATTCAACTATTTTTTATTATATTGCTACAATTTGATAGAATTGTTTTTTTTTTAACTCCTGCAAAACATAACATACCACAAAAAAAAACATGTGATATGTCCCAATCGCATAGCAATAAAATGGCTTCAGATGCGTGATAATCTTTCACGATAGTGCTCATACCTTTAGACAAGAGACTCGTTAAAAATTATATTTTATTTTAATTTTTTATATATAACAATTAATTATACCCAGATCTGCAACGAATTTTCTCAAGTTCAGAATTATAACATTTTTAACTAATTGTAGCAAAATTGTGACATGACACAATAACAGTAAAAAAATCTTCTGACCTCGCTTGAAAGTTACAGGTGATGTTAAAAAATTTTACCCATCGAGTATTGTAATTTTTACTGTCAAAACTATGAATTTGTACTGGTGAAACAGTAATTTATTCCATACTGTAAACCATATTCACGTGTATGTAGCAAAAATGCATAACTCAAACTAAAATTACTTTTTAGAATCTACTTTTTATAATTGTTATAAAAAAAAGTCGTAGACACTCGTTATTGTTTTTTCATCTCAACCCGAAACACTATCGAGAAATCACAGAAACTTACCGATACAAGCACATACCATATGTACCAGAGTATATATCTATTAGAAGAAGCACATCGCGGCTGTCTGCTACAAAGTTTATATGAACAGGCAGGCGAGCGAGCAAGTATTACCTGTATGTGTGTATATGTATAGTATATATATAAGCAGGCAAACAGTTACTTTCACTGGACCGGAAAATTCTTTCGAGAGACTATACGTACGTTAGCGTGCAGCACACGATCTCTCGCTCACCACCAACTCCCTTCTATCTCCCTCCCTCTCTCCCTCGTACTTTTATGCTGTTTACGGTACTTTCGTGCGCTCTTATGATAAATAAGATCAACTTTAAATTAATAATAAAAATAAGGTTATTTTATATAATTGATCAATTTATTAAATTATTTATACTAACACGTTCTAAGGCATTTAAATTTGAACTCTTAAGCTTCTCTGCATCATCAAACAATAATATTCAACCAGGCATCTAATCAAATTGTTTCGAACAATCAACAGGAAAGCCTGATGACTGGTATGTGGATAAGTACATTAGTTATGAGCAATTTTCATTATCTGCAGTAAATTTGCCTGTGTCCAAAAATATATTTATTCATTCGACTGCTTGTATTAAAAAATTTTTAACATTTATACCTCTCGTATATTGTGTATGCTGTGGCAACCAGTACCCATTATTTATAAATAACGCAGCCCTGCAAGGATTTAATTATTTTATATAAATATACCGGTACTTAGAATAATTTAGCGTACCTTTTGATGTACAGAGCAATTCAATTTAAAATTATAATTACTCAGGAGACAAGCTTACTCTGAATTTTAAATATAAATACTGCAGACAAAGTGGTTTACTATACAAAAGTATACTACGTAATAGCAAAAAAGTCGGAATACGGCATATAAACACGGGAACACGTAAAAATGGAAAATTTTGTACAATTGGTTCAGGACAAACATGATAAACAAATTATGAAGTTCGATTCGGTTTCGGGTCACCAAATTCCCTTGGTACAGGTACAATTGCGAAATAAAAAATAAAAAAATGTTGAACGTCTGTGCAATTAAAAGATTACATGAACATATCTACTAATCTTTCCGGGAAGCTATTACGTGCTCTTGCAAATGAGAAACAAAAAGAGAGTGAACGACAACGCAGGACGTTCCACGTGATAATTTCAAGGACAAAGAAGACAAGGTCAAACAATAAGCGACTTTCGAGATCAACAACACGCATGTGCGAGATCGCGCGAGTGTGTGTGTACGTATTGTGTCCTCGCTGGTGGGCATACAACGCACGCAATTACGTATGCAATTGTAAAAAAGTCAAATCAACATGCAAGTCTTTATTTAACCGTGCAGTGATTCCCAAACTCTGATTTCTTGAATTCGCATCACGTCGCCAGGACTGACCATATTTTTTGTAGTCCCCACAATGCGACTCTGACGCACAAGCCTTAATGGATTAATTGTTGCTTTATTGGTTCGATGCTCAAAGTTGGAAATATATTATTATTCGATACGACTGTTCTACAGACAGATTTGTTTTTTACTAGAGTTAAATTTCTGACTATACATAAATGTTTTTTTTTTTTTTTTGCAAAACAAATTTCTGTATGTACTGTTTAGGATGTATACTGATTTGTACTTACTATGCACATTTGTATGTGTACTTGTATACTTACTTATGCTCATACTTATGTTACTAGAGCTAATATTTGCTGGACAATTTTGTTTTCAAACAACGCCTGATAATAGTTTGACACTTGCAAATTCTACTATCCAAAAAAAAAAAAATTGTGAACGATGAGACCATAGATCTCAATAATAAAAAATAACTTTAGTTTTATAATAGTTTAAAAGATAACAGTTTGTTACTGTCATGAATTGTTATTGAAATTTTACCACCATTGGCACATTTTTTTCTGATAAAAAACATCAGCTTTTAAATAACTTGGAAGTATTATAGATGGAACTCATAGAAAGAAAACAAATTGAAGTCGCACCGAAGTTCCATCTAATTGATTTGATTACTATTAAATATTATTAAGAAAATTAACAATACACCATCACAATTTATACAATTGTAGCACTAAGTATTGAAAAAATGGCTACCGTGGTCACGCTATAATTGTACGCGGTATATGTATTATGAACCCTGATAATGAGTACGGACCGCTGATAGGATAAACCGAGACGAACGTCCGTCAGCATTGTGTTCTTATTAGCGCCGAATTCTTACTGCTTTTCCCATAGATGTGTCGCAACTGTACAAACTGTGATATTATTATGTCAATGAATATGTCTCCTGTTCAACTTGAATTTAAAGAGCAAGAAAAAAAATCGCGTAGGCATTGTATAGTGGAAAAATTATGCCTTATTCTACATCGTGGCATCTGTAGGAGCAATAATTACCTAATCAGGATACCATTATTAGTAACCGATTTTGTTTGGTATCAATTTTTCATCTATTTCTGGGATTGTAGACGAAAAAAAGATGAGTAATGACTCGAAAAAAGCTGGAGAGGTACAGAGTAGTGGGAGAAAAGAACCTTGAAGTTCCGGTAACGGATTCCGCGCCCACCCCTCTCCTTTTTCCTCGGCAGCAAGAGTGACTACAGCCAGCACCTATTTCTTCCTCTGGCTCATATATATACGTGTATATGCACTTCTTTCATCGGGGAATCAAGGTCAGAAACCGGAACTCTTTTCTGCTCGCCCCATTTTCGTCTCTCTCTCTCTTTTTTTTCTTGCCTGCTAAAAACGTAAGCTGATAGCTGAAGCGGTAAATTGACCGACTTTGATGTAACCTTTCAAAAGTCCTTGTCGCCAATGTTCCACGCATTCCGCTCCACCTTTTTTTCTTGCCGGTTTTTTTTTTAAACAATTATTTTTTTTGTTGGTGAGACATCATAACTCGAAAATTGGCTGCTACCGTGCTAGATCATTATCGAAATGTTTTTCTTGGACATTACTAGATAAAATTTTTCTCGTTATGGCTGGGCAATCTTAAGGTAGTACCTCGGGTAGTACTGTCAATATCTAAATTACCGTTTCGACGTAGAAAACATTTTACACAGTAATTAACTTTAGTATAAAAATAACTTAGCTTAAAGGACGGACTTGAAAAACAAGAGAAAAGTAAATTAGAAGTCCACAGTTGGTTGAGCACAAGTATAGTAAGTCGATTAAATACTTGAGAAAAAAAAAGAAAATGAAAGCAGGCAACAATTGTTACATTTAATTATTATTTTTCTGAATTATTTCTCAAATTTTTTACTGAACACTAAAATTTGATACCATTTTTTACACTTTTCGAGGTACCAACAAAAAACATATTATTATGTAACGAAATTTTCGATTTTCAACAAATTATTTTATATACTCTTTTCATTGTTAATATTTTGGATTTTTTTAAACAATATCAGTGAGAAAAAAAAGTTAAGTTTGATCATACTTACTATTGTATAACATTAAGTTCTCATGTAAAATAACTCCAAAAGCTTGGGAAATATAGTTAGTGTGATTCAGGTACACATGATTCAAGGAATTTATGTGGTATTCACGATGTGAATCAGGCAGACAATACACAATAATACAAAATGCACATTATTCCCCCTCTGGGGTTGGTGTAAACTTAACAACTGGATTTTTTTTTACCTCGTGCGTTTTTCTTAAACTTGGGAATTTTCTATTAAAATCTCTCAGGCCTAGGGAATGACCCCAGGGGAGATGCTGCGAGATCTGCTGCTGAAGATGAAAACTATACTATTATAGCCTTTGGGTGCACAGCTTTAATCCTAAAAGAACACTGCGCCCATGGGGCAGTAAAATTATAAGGCACATTTTACTCGTACGTTACATCAAAAGCTTACACTACTGATTCAATACTTTGATACGTATTTTTCGGAAATTGGATATAACTACTCAAACAATAGTTAAAATTAAAAAATGAATAGAAATATTTTACAACATGCTTTTGTTTATAAACCACAAAATAAAAAATTATTTTTATCGTATGCCTTATTAATATAAGCTATAATAACCTAAACCTTGCAATTTATACACAAACGCATATATTACAACACTTGTGCATTTTTTTATTTTTACCTTTTCATTATAATTTAATTAAACATAGCATGGTATATTTGACCTCGTATTTGCCTCCAACCCAGAAGTTCACTGCCTGTGAAATAAGATAAAGAGACTGACAAGTAAACGAAGATGAGCCATTGACGAACGTGCGGAGATACTGAAGTTTCTTGAATTGATGTGTATTCAAAGTCGGTTATTTTTTCAGTCAGCAAAAATAAAAAAAAAAACTAAAATTTTGTGTAATACGCTTTCACCACTTCGCATTAATAAAAATTTCTGTCGAAATAAATTTTTTTTTAATTAATTCTACTCGAGTAAGTTAAAAAGATATTAAAAATTTTCTCTCACCCTACGACAAACCGAGCAACAAACATACAAACAGACAGACAGTGCGAGTTAAATAAAAGCGAGATAAAAGCGTTTAAAAAAGGAACATTGTTATTTTACAATTGATTTTTGATTTGATCAGGTACCAGATTGAGTTACAGTTCAAGCACGTGCTTACAAGCATACCTCGAAGCTTCAGCTGACGTCAGTTTTTGTAAACTTTTTCGCCACTTCATTAATACTTGATGAGATTGCAAATAAATCCAATATTTTGAATAAAAGGACCCCAAAATATATACTGAGACGAGGAAAAACCTGTTCACATGATTTTTGCTATCATCAAGGTTATTATTAACATTCTAACATCATCATCTAAGGTACCACAAATGATTTCAGTGGAAAATATTTATTTCAAGAATAGATACACAGCTTCTCCATTGTCGTCTTCCAGAACAAATTTTTCGAATATCTACAGCCTTGTGAAAAAAAGCTCGTGTGTTTGTAGGGAAAAAAAAGAATATATCAAAAATGAGCACACACACACACCCGTGTATAGGAGTCTCTGGATAGTAATACAAAGCAACGGCAGTAGCAGCAACAGTGGAACGTCGAGGCGATCTTTCTGTTCCACACTGGCTGGCTGCACGGTTGCATGCTCGGGTGGTATATGTATATATATGTACACGTTCCAACGTGCTCTCGGCGCTCGTTCGACTCGGTCGTCGACCCAGTCGTGTGCGCGCGTCGAGTCCTACTTTCATATTATTGTACTTGACTATGCCGCTGCTCGAGAGCGGGGTTCTCTCTTTTTCCTATACTATATATGTATATATGTATGTATTTGCTGCTGCCTTGGCGCTGTATATACTTATAGCTGCGCGTACTTTTTCTTCGGCTCTCCCAGCGTTTTAAAACGAACCGAGGGAGAGCTTGCTAGCTCGCCTCTCCGTGGACACGTGTATGGTATGCGTAGGTATGTAGCTGTAGCACGCTTGGCACCGAAAAGAAGACAAAAATTTTTAAAATTTTTCTCCTCGGCCCTTTTTGTCCCCGTGCAGCGGTTACCTCACATTTTTTGTTACTGTAATTCTTTAACAATAACCATGCAAATTGATGATCTTTTGATAAATCGTGTGGTGGACGTACATTATTTCGCCTCGTATTTCGCTGTGTGCGAGTTCAGTACTGTCCTCATTTTTTCAGACTTTCTTAGTTTAGTAAAATCAATATGTTATATACACCACTAGATTACATTTTACAGTTACATTCACCACTAGTATACTTACTACCCTCCAAATGACTTACTTGAATGTGGAGCAAATGGTAATAAGTATATGAAAGACAGGAGGGAGTTCAATAATTTTTTTCTCGTTTTTCCAAAAGTCTTCATTAAATTTTTCAATAACTTTTGTACTTGACAAATTAAATCTGAAGTTCATTGTACTAAAATCAAGTGGACACTACACTCAGTTACTTCATTTTTGGGATGTTATAAGTTAGGCGATTGAGCTTATTAAATTTATATTTTAATTTTGAATTGTACACACTAATTTAAAATTGGAATGAGATAGATTAGTTTAATTGTTTTATCTATTAATCTCTTAAGCTTTTTACATAACAGTTGATGTACATAGATACAAGTACGATAACATTATACGAGCCACACAAAAAAACCACCGTATATTCGTGTTAACACGGCTGTAGGTTCAAAATTTTTGTTTCGTGCTTTTGGATTTCATGTTATAAATAAATATAATTTAAGCATTTTTGTTTTTTTATTTACGGGTTCTGCAGGAAACGTTCTAGCTTAAAAACTCCATCTCTATTTTTAAATCGTAGGTGGAATTAAAGTTATGTCGAAAAACATCAAGTGGTTGTATTTTTAGGAAGAAATATCACTTTCAATTATTAAAAAAATGTATTTGTGGCATCTTAAAAAGATGCTAGCAACTTGTTGCAGTAAAAATAGAATAGAAATGAACTTAATGATTTATGACTCAGATTATCATTTAACAATAAATGTATATGTTTTTATCCACGAGAGATGGGGTTATTTTAGTTAGTAACGAAAAAAGAGTGAAGTAAATTTATGATCTCAACTTTAGTATTTAGTTCAATCAACAGGAAACTAACACTTTTTAAAATTTTTTTATTAATTTTTAAATATTCATAGATAATCAAGAATGGGTTTTCGAAGAAAGATATTTCTTTAGATTTTGGGTATGGATAAATAAGTGACCAAACTTTATTTATATGAAAAACATGCTAGTACCTTAATGCATTTTAAAATGTCTTTTTTGACGTAAATTTTTATTTTTACGTTTATTGTAGAAAATAAACACATGTTCATATGACAAATAATGCAATGCGCAAACTTATGTGTATAATAAATACTCGAGTTTAAAAAATTATGATGTAGTTTTAATACTCAAGAATTACATCATCACAATTAACAAAATGACCAGAATTTTTCA
The DNA here is from genome assembly GCF_000648655.2 of Copidosoma floridanum. The sequence continues at coordinate 2,507,571 of NW_019379589.1, forward strand.
GTTATATTACATGTATTTAGATCTTAATATAGATAATTAGACCAATGATAATCATGATCTTTTCGCTATTATATTTAATATTATTAAATATATACGATAATCCTTACTACTGAACTACATAAAAGGTGGTGGTAGAATTCCTTTAAATCACAATTATTATTTGCAGAGGAAATTTATTTAGTGGTTGCGGTTTTTTGGTGTAAGAGATTTTCTAACATAGGGTCAGAGTATTAATAAGTTATATTACGTACAAAATACAAGCTTATCAAGGATTTCTAAACTTTATAACTTGTTAAGAACCCAGTATTATTATTATTATTAATATTATTGTTTTTGTTCTTGGTTGGAAGTAAGAAAATACAAAAAGTTGTTCTTTATCATACAGTATGTACAGCTCGTGAGTTTGTTGGTAAAAATCCATACAAAATGTACGGTTAAGTTTTTGCAAGGAGGTATGAAGGAAAAAAAAAAAATTTAATGCGAGTACATGTATGGAAAAAGGCCTTCTGCGCGCACTAATAAAAGAGAAAGAGAAAAACATACAAACACACACACACACACTGACAAATTCATAACATGAAGAACCCGTATAGTAAACAATGACTCGAGGCCCGACCCAGATTCTGAACCCACGTCGAAAGCAGAAAGAGGCTTGCATAATACTTTGTACATGCACACATTAACACAATAGTTTTTGCGCCTCGGCCTGCAGATGCAGCAATAGTTGTGGGCCTTTGCACTGTGGCACACTACCACCTACGCCACTTTTTATAGTTTCTCTCTTTCTTTTTTGATTTACTGCGACTATTACCGTAGTAACTTTGCATTTTTTTTATTTAGTTCAAACTCAAACGTTGTTAGATGTGAAAAAGGCAACGACGAGACAAGCTTTAAACACACTCTATAGATCATCACGTATGATTTAAGGTAGTTCTCGTGGCATATTACAAAACGGATGTACATTAACTTTTGTTCAAAATAATCATTTTTGGACGAATTTTTTTGGGTATTTGTAAATGAATAATTAATTTGACGGTGGACCAATTGTAATTCGGTGCAAAGACAATCTACTAACTTATGCAATCCTAGTAAAATTACGTAACAGTGCCTATAAATTGGAGATGGACATATATAAGAGAGATAAGAAAATAATAGATCAAAGACAATCTGAAGTTCCGTCTGATCCTCCCAAAGTGGCAGGATCAAAGATCGCCAGCCTTACCAACGATAAGCTTGGTATCTTGTGACTCGAGAGCCCAGGAAACCTTCTCCGCGGAAGCTGTCTCTGGAGACTAATCTGATGCATTTCTATTCGCAAGAACTGCCGGAATAGGAAGTGCCAGCCCGATGGGGCTCTCTGGTCGCTAGGTAGAGTCCTGCACGAGGATTGCTCTTGGGAAAAGGCGAAGACGGTTTCGAGATCAATAGGCTAAAGTCACGGTGTAAGAAAAAGTATGAATTAACAAATTTAAATGTTGGCATGGTTACAGTGAACTCCATCTTTATTGAATATAAAAATAGTTGTGAGTGAATGCTCTGTGGTGCCTTATAACAAACATACAAACTTAACTAAAGAACAGAAAAGAAATCGGAATTGGGGATGTAAACGAGATTTTGAAAATGGAGCAAGGAGCGCGATTAAGCAAGAAAAGGGAGGTAAAGATAGAACGAAAGAAAAGCAAGGCGAGTTGGTGTGGGTATGTATCGAGGAGGAGCCCGGGGCATACGAGAGGCGGAGAGCCGTCGGGGAGAGCATCGTTGTACTTATATTGGAATCGAGAGAAGAGAACAGGTTCCTCAAGGAGCAGCAGAGGATAAAAGGAAAAAGTGAGAGAGCGAAAGAAGAAGCGAATCTGAGGAGGGGGAGCGGCCAACTGCCGAGGTTCCAGGTCACTCACCCACATTCTACATGTACGGACCAACACCGTGCATACACTGTCTGTCTGTGTGTCTCTTTCGCTCTCTCGCCCTCTCCGCCGTTTTCTTTTTTTAGCTTCCTCTCTTTTCATCTGCCATTTTGGTACATTTTCGGGATTTTTATGAGAAAAAAAAAAAATTTTCTCCTCTGACGCTCGAGCTCTCAATTTTTATTTAAAACTCAATTCATACATGAGATTTTCGTTTTGACCCTCAAAAAATTGAAGAAAAACCTGAAAAATCAAATTTTTATTTCATTAAAAAGTAAAAAATAGCTGTATTTCTAGCTACTTGTGTATGTTACTACCCAAAGGCTTGAAAAGTTCAGGTTTGAAATGTTTACGAGATTGATTCATCGTTTATAAATTGTTTACAGTTAAGAGGAAAACATTATGTACATTCCTATGCAAGAATATTAATCTGGTATTATTTCATCGCCTAGGAACTTTTTATTTTTAGAAATCTCATTTTTACTACGTTGGACAGTAATTTTTATTGTGCAAACTGTAAAAATAACTGTTCTTGCGGTAAAAATTAAGGGGCCTAATTCAATACCTCGCTCAGGGCTTTCAGTCGCTATAACCTACTTAATATTCATTAAAGTAAAAATTATAGTATAAAATTAAATAGTGTACTAAAGAAAAAGTCCCTAGACTGCAGCATAAGAAGAGATTACCATTCAACTTCAGTAATTTTTATAAATTTTTGCTTTGGTAATTTTTTAATTTTATTTTTTCTTCAAAGTTAAAGGGTTTAAATTACCACATCAGGTATGAAATTATGTTTATTCTGATTAGATGACCTATGAATTTATAGCTCTAACTTTTCAATAATTATGAAATTTATATGATTTTAAAACTGTTTAAATTTAGTATCTTACTCATTTTCCGAAAATCAGTAGTTAATAAAACTCTTGAAAAAAATATGGAAATTTTGGAAATAATAGAAATGCCGAAAAAAAATGTTGTATTATACTGTGTGTAACATTTTTTACGCAACTCGTGCGGCAAATTCTCGCATCCGTATGATAGACTCGAGGATAGACTTGCACTTGTGGCCTTGTCGGTAACTGTACCGCGTTTATTCCTATACTTGTGCGGGGGAAATCGTGTTCACCGCACTTTTTACAAAAATAATCAAGTATTTTAGTACTATTAAGTCGTGGGCGTTTAAACGATTTATAAGCGGATAAACAATATTGTTATTATCAGAGTCGTCTTGAAATAAAAAATGATTATGAGTGAGAGTGAAAGAGTCCCTGCGAAAGAATAAATAACGCGAGGGATAATACATCGGCGTGAGATGAAAAAAGCCGTGGTTAGCTGTACAAAATTAAAATGAGAGGAAACTGGAATGAAAGAGAAAAATAATAGATTCAACATTTCTGATTACACATGTGAGCGGACGTGTACTTGCACAAACACACTTAGACAGACATAGTGCCTGTGTATGCATAACGCGGTATCGAGAGATTCGAGAGTGGACTTATCGTTCAATATTGGACAACTTATCTCGACGACCTGTTTGCCCTCTTGCACGCAACGACACACTGAATATGTTTATAGGGGTAAGGTAAATATATCTATTACCGTGGCCGACCCTATTACTTTTGATTGAAAAAAAAAACTGATTATTTGCTGAAAAAAAAAATTATTTAAATCATTAAAAGTCATGTAAATTAAGAGTAAAGATGGAGGTATAGATGCGTGTAAATGTATTTATCAATTCCTCATGGTACTTAGTAAAGGATGACTTTTTCATAAGCGGCGATCGAGACACGGTAATTGGTACGTTCGCTGTAAATGGTGCTTGGTTATGGGCACACGTAAAAAAAAGATTCTAAAACATTTTACATGACTGCATATTGCATGGTGCTTCAAGTAAGATTTTCCGGTGTACAGCATGATAATTGATTCATTTACCCTAGTTGAGTGAACGGGGAACTGTGTAGTGGGTAATAAGTCAGAGCAAGAGATAAGTGTAGCGCGTCTTTGTCGTGATGTATTGCTCAATATACTTCTATTAGATGAATCAACAGTTTCGACAAACTGACCCATGCGGTGGTTTAAAAATGTTTTCTGTGCGACCTCACCATGCCGCTGATACTTTTAACATGTGTTATTGTAGCAGTCTGGTTTACGATTCCAATTTTTCCCTTGCGATTCAAAGGTATCGTGCCCCCGCACGTGTGTAAATCCAAGGTAATAAACTCGTGCGGGAGGTCTTTATCGATTTGGCGCGCACATAATGCGCTGCTTCCGGATATAATATAGAGGTTAGGCGAGCAAGTTGGCTCAAGTTGCCATAACATATACATTGCAGAGTGTAGCTTCGTATACAGTTAGTTGACCTTGTATCGAGCAGCTGATGATGCTACCGCCGCTGCTGCTATTATAGCTATGAGCAAAACTCGAAACGTTAAAATCATCACGAGCTGTGCACATTGCGTGAGATAAATTAATTAATTTTATATTTAATAATGATTTTTTTATTTCTTATTAGGATCTCTGTTTGTAAAATTTTCAAAAATTACCGAAGGCTCGAATGAATTTGCTATTCTATTTATTTATTACTTTACTACACCTCAGGATGGGATATCCATTATTGACATGTCATGATATATTACCAACTATCACCGCCATTATTATCAATCATTATTATCTTTATAATACCAACACAACATCAAATCATTCAAATTCAAATTTTGATCGCAAAAGCAAAAATCGTTGCAAAAATAATTTATTCATATCATAGATTGCTTAATTATTACAGCGTCCATTCTGTATACAGGAGATTGTAGATTCAGCTCTCTTTTCCAAAGATGATTTTCATTTTTTGATTTTTATTAAACGAATTTGTTCATTTTTTATGAAACACAAATTTAATATAAGGATTTACTATTGTTTTAAATATTGTTGATTGACTAATGCTGGCTGATGGCGCTTACGTGTCAAATACTACTTTTCCCTTCATTTTTCCTGGCGAAGGCACACCCAAACCTCAAACACACCCGAGGAAGGAAAATCAAATTACAACACATTCCGATTCTTGTTTGATGTGTCGATTTTACCTTCCTTAAAATTTTTGATTCCTTTTTGATCTATTTTTTAGTAGTCGATTCTTTGATTCGTAAAAAATATTTATGTTTTTACTGATTAAATAACTCATGCCATTTTCTTACTTTAACTTACATGTGAGAAAAATATGTGCCTCTAGATAGCTAGTTAAGCTAACTCGAACTAACTTGCCCTTAAAAAATTAGAATACAATTATTAACAAAAACAGGACAAAAAAAAAAAAAAATGTTGCTGTAGCAGTTCTATAGCGCTAAAATTTTCAAAGGCTCTGACCGATACGATGCGTGCTACAATTGGTAAAAAGTATATTTTTCATACCTCCCAATCATTAATCAGTACTTATAAAATATTCAAAATCCTGTAAGAAAATGTGTCCCGTTCGTTACCGATAGGGTAGCCTAAGTACCATAAATCTGTCATTAGCTGTACTTAATGGTGAATAGAAAAGGTGAAAAAAGAGAGGGAGAGAGAGAAATGCACTGGCCTACACTTTTGAGGTGTGTTGTCATCGGCCACACTGCGCGCCGTATAAGTATTAGGCCCATGTTCAACGTAAGATACGTGTGCAGGACATGGTACAGCAGGTTGAGGCACACGTGTGCGTGCATGCGTGCGTGTGTGTGGGGGAGAGAGAGAGAGAGAGAGAGAGTGTATAAGGGAAAGGGGAGTATGTATAGTGACGGTGTAGGGTCGTCGGCACGCTCTATGCACACGTTAGGGCCAATGACCTCCAACGCCAGGCGGGCGCGTATATATTTCTCTCTCTCGCAGCTCTTGCTGTGTGCCCCTCTTTGCATAAGCACTCTGCATATATATATATATATATATCATATGTGTGTGCATGCGTATGTCATACGAAGGAGGAAAAGTAGGTGGAGGAGGAGGAGGTGATGGTCTCTGAGGTGCGCACATGCGCGCTCAAGAGATACACTACCACCAATGCGTGTCCTTGACGTTTTCCTGTCTGTATACTGATCCTGTGCAAGTATAGTCCAGTGATTTAGTGCAGAGGGTCAGATGGACGAACCGTCGAAATGATACATAAAACTACGCGGTGCCTCGCCTCGCAAAGAGATTTTTTTTGGTGAATCGTCTTGGGCTGCTTGCATTTTTGGAGCTAAAAAAATTTTCAGCCGTGATAGTAGGTATACGAGATGTCATGTTTGTGTGGATAGGTATGCGAGAATATAATTATATTTTGCATCAACGTAAAACACACATTATTTGTACATGGTAGTGTACAAAATATACATATTTTTTTTCAACAAGTTTTTTAGCGATGGTCCAAATTTATTTTTTTATTTCAGCTACCCCAGATAAATTTCGTGCTACAACACATTATTATCACCACTATGATACAACATTGTTTTTATCAAATACTCGATTTGACTTGGTCAGTTTGAAAATTAGTTAATGAACCTTTTTTAAAACCCAATTAATATTTAATTTTTTTAATTTGTCAATCTTTTAAGGCTTCATGATAATGAATTATAGGAATACAAAAGAATTTTTGTACTTGCTCCTTTTGAAATCAAAATCGAGATCAACTGTTTATATTTTTAACAACTGTCTATGCACACATCAACAATAAAATAAATATATATTTTTTCCTAAACTTCACAAATTTTGATATTTTTCATAATTAAAACACGTTTTTGATAGAAAAACGTATAGATTCTCTCGATCAAATTGTGAAGTGATGATTAATTAGATTTAAAAAAACTTCACATCCGAGTTTGCAACGTAATAAAAGTGAAGAAAAAAAAAAAAAAAAACGAAAAGTATTCAGACGTAAAATTGACAGGGTATTATAAAGAGAAGTTATGACCGAAGCAAGGTCAGACGCTGGCCTCCAACTTCCGGTGGTCTGGCGGTGCGCGGGGAAAGAGCGTGCAACATGTATAATATTCCCAAGCAATACGTATATATAGCGTCAAGTTGTAAACGTGCTCTCTTGTCCTTTTCCTCTTTCTTTTAACATTTCTTCTCCCTCGGTCGTTCCTCCGTCATGCAAATCGTAAAATATTGCGTGTATACAGTACATCCACCTGTGCGCGCGGAAAAGAGTGTTTGGGGGGGGGGAAGCAAAAATTTCGCGAATGCTGCTCGCTCTCTTCATTTTTCCACACCACACCCACTTTTCGCCGTTTCTGTCCTTACGCGACTCCTACGTCTCAACTCGCTTTCACGGCCTTACATTCGCTTGGTCTGCTTTAACTTTCCATTAGGTGTATAGCCAACGTCTATTTTCCCTCTCTCTGAGTCTCCCCCCCACTGCTACCCCGGTTCTCGGTCCGCTAAATTTTTTCGAGCTCTCTATCTCGCTCCCTACTATATTTACATCAACTAATGATCGCATCTCCTTGCAGTGGCTCTGATGTCTTGGCTCTTCGCTCGTACCTGTTTGATTCATCTTTCCACTGGCGTAACCCAGATTTTTTTCTTCATTTCCGTGTACAATGATTACGCGGTGTATCATACGCTCTGATTTTTCCGAATCTTTTCCGCATATACCCCACATGTTTTGTCATCGCATAATAGTTATTAAGTAATAACAGCTGTGACGAAAAAAAATTTATTAATAAATAAGTCAACATTTGCTATTATGAAAACATAACATAATCATAATGTGCACAACTGTTTGTATTGCATAGTACTAGAAGTAAAAAGTTTGGCGGATGGGCAAGATAATGAATATCTCTTTTTGTTATAAGAGAGGTGATTCTTATCATGCAGTCTTTGTTTCGTTGATTTGGTTAGCTCAACAACTTGAAGATTTTACGAGACATTTGAAAAATTTTTACCAACTAAAAATATCATCAAAAATGAAATATTTTAATTTTAAAAAGCTCGTATCCCCTCTATTTTTTCTACCAATTAAGTTTTGAAATCACGTACGGAAATAAAAATATGTTTAAAAAAAACTTTGTTTTGAATGTCATGTTTTAAAAATAGTATGCCTAGCTTTGGCGTTTTAAAGGTACAGAAGTAAAACTTGGGACGTGACTTTATTTGTTTTATTTGTAGTGCGGTGAAGAACAAAGTTTGAGTACCAATCGATGATTTTAGCTATTCTATTATTTTTCTGCTTCTTTTTGATTTCATAAGTCATCAAATTATGCACTGTAAAAAAAAAAATAACAAGTCAGCACTTTCGAGGTTGACATATCCTTGGAAATTTTGAAATTTTTGCTGAGTTAAATTTTATCCAGTTAAAAACAAGAAAAAAGTTTATCTTGCTGCAGAAAGAATGGAAACTTTTTTTGTTTACAGCAAGAGAATTTCCTTTTGCCATCAAACATTTTTTTACTTATTAATAATTAAAATTCTTTTGCTTGCGAGCTAATGGAAGATACACAATTTTTCTCGGAAATATCGAAAATAGTGTCCTGACCCCTGCCTGTATGGTTTGACATTCGATGTAAAATTCAAACGAAATTTACTTGGCATCGAAATAAGTAATACAAGCTCCAAGGCTAAACAATAACAATACGTATAGATATCGCACGTCGCATGAATACGAAAACAAATATTCCGTGTCATTGAACAAATAGTTTTTTTTAAATAATTGTATTGATAATATTTTTTTTATTGCCCACCAACCTCTTCTCGTCGTTTACCGTATACGTTGTGACTGTTAAATCGCAAGTCATGAAGCCAAATTTTTCACATTTTATATTTGTGGGTATGAATCTAAAACTCAAATTGCTCCGTCACGTGGTTGTTTTTTAAGTTTGTTATTTACGAGTGAGTTTTTTTTTGTATTTTTAGTGTTTGAATCACTAACTTTTTGTTTGTTTATTTTAATACTGTGGGTCACTGTACGTACACGAAAATATCATCTAAATTGAGAAGTTTCTTGACATACCGTCGGTACGTGATCTGTTATGTTACCAAAACAAGTGAAAAAAAAGTTCATTTTAGTCAAGCTCTTATTAAAAACTCTATGAAAAATAAAAAAATTTTACTCTCACAATACCATAATTTTTTCGCGGATTCGTTTGTATAAGTAACATATGTTTTGTCCCGTAGAGATATCTAGCTTTCTCGTGCTTGTCTCTCTCTCTCACCATCCTTTGACCTCGGTTGCCAAGTAACGCAACGTGGTGAGGCAGAGCACGAGTCTAGTCGTCTAGTGTTCCCTGAACATCGATGAACTATTGACGAATCGATAGTTCCTGCACTATCGACGCTATCGATAGTCCTATCGGTTGTAAGATCATCGTAAGGTCACGTACATAATATAAAGTAATGTGGGTACAACAGACACTGTTTAATAAACATTAAAAAAAAATTGCTTGTTAATAAAAAAGTACGTATTCAGTAAAAAAAATCTGAAAAAATACTGCTCAAGCAACGATTATTCGAATTTAAAAGTCAGATTGTATAGTCATTGATGATATATATCTACGGCAAGAAACAATCAATGATCCATCGATGTACCGATAGTTTTACAAAACGCTATCGATACTATCGGGTAATGAAACAATCGATGTTCAAGGAGCACAACCACACGAGCCAAGCTACAGCTGTATTATGTCGAGGTGGCGCGGAGGAGGAGGAGGGGGGGGGGTGCAAAGTAATGGCAGCCGTTACCTTGGCAACACGGTCGCAACAACCGTTGAGATGGGCGGGCAGTCCGGTCGGACGATGATAGAGTAGGCGGAGCTCGAACGCGCCGGCCATTGCCGCGACTTTCCCCGTGAAGCGTCGCCCTCTGCAGGCCGTTCCGGCAAGCTTCGAGCTTTCGTTCCAATGCTGAGGACAATACACGCTAGCGTGGCAGGAGGATGCGCGTACGAGTTTACGGTTCAATGCAATGAAATATGCAGTTACGTGTACAGGTGCATTAGCAAGCGAATAGTGGAGTGAAAGTCAGAATTGTCGGACTTTAAACATCACCTTTAGGAATATTTCTTTTCAGAAAACACGTTACGTTATGTACGTTTGAAGCAATTGTTTTGAAAAATCTTATCGTTCAAATTCGCAAAAATGATGGTCAAACTAGCTTATAATTTTTATTAATTAAAAAAATAAGTTATAGGTAACAGCTTTCATGATTAGAAAGTCTAGTTTACATCTAAGAGAGTATTAATGAACAAAAATCGAATTGTTTTAAAATAAATACGTACAGGAAATAACAGCCAAAGATGACTCGAAAAAATACTCTTATATTACAAATTATTCTACTCGCTAAACAATTGTTNTAACAATTATTTTATATAAATATCTTTTGTTATCAAAACAAAACATGTTTTTATGTATACATGCTATATGTAAGTGTGTACACGTACGTGTATTCGAATATACATATATTATAATGGTCATATTTATTGATATCGACAGAACCAGCAACCATTTTTTTTTTCATTCCTTAATTTATTCGCAGTTTTAATAAAATCTAAAATTCAAACACGATTAACACAATTTATAAATAGTGTACTTATACATGTATATTAATATCTATACAACAATAAATGCCGGCATAATCGCTAAATAGGATGGTACGCATCGATCGTTGCAGTTTCATTGCTCTTTTATCTTTTGTCACGATTAATCGTAAAGAATCCAGTTATTCAAGAGCTTTAGCAAAACGAACGTTACTATAAAATTGGTAAGTATATATTTGAGTATATCGTTTGTAGTTTATGTTTGTGTGCGTTAACGTTACTCGCGAGACTCAAATCATCTACACTAAAATCACGACAGTGTTAAAAAATTGAAACAATTTTATTTTGTTTCCGATGAAAAAAAAAAAAAAAATGTTACTGCTCCGAGGGTCCAAAGAGCCAAAACGCACGCTCGTCTTTACTCGTGACGTTCGAAGATTATTTCCGATGAAAAAAAAAAAAAAAACTATTCTCTGCTCTGTGGATTTCTATACTGCGCAACACATCAAGTCAGCTCACAGCCGCTCCTTCATGGAAAGAGAAATCTCCTCTCTGAGCGTGCATTCTCTTTCTATTGAAACAATCATTTGTACTGTATGTGTGTGTGTACGTGCCTTTTTATCCTTGAAAAACTCATTGCGTGCTCCCAAAAAAGTGGTGATAATTTAGAGATGATCGGATAATATAATTATTGGGGATATTAAAAGTAATTCAATGAAACTGCTCTGCTATGTGTACTAAATAATGTACTGATCTGTACATTATTTATCAGTCATGAAACACGTGGTCAGCCATAAGAAATGTTTGATTCGTTATGTTGAATTGTTTCAACTCGAGATTTAATTGTAAAGACAGAGAAGGTGACAAAGAGATACTACTTGATGCTTATCCCACAATGATGATTATTTTTGTAATTACAGCAAGACTGGGAGCTGACCAAAGAATCAGCATCATGGGCGTGCGCGGTCAGGCAGTGGGTCGAGATGCAGGACGGGCAAAGTATCCTGCTGACGACACCCAGTGTCCTTGTTGGCTTCAGGGTCGAGGTGTATCGAGCCGAGGGCACCACTCAGTGGTACACGGCCGTCATCGTCAGCTACAACGAATCCACCAAGGTGAGATGAATATGATTGGTCTTGAAGTCTCGTCCAGTGATTTTTCATTTTCATCGAGTGAATATATCCGATTACTGGCATGCGAGTAGGAATTATTTCACAACGAGGAGAAAAGTCACTTGAAACGAGGGAATATAAAAGTCTCTCTCTTTATAACGAGCGAAAGTCACTCGTTGCAATGAGTGAAAGTTTTTTCTTCATTTTGAGAAACACAGCGAAGACACCGATAAAAACAACAACTTGAAAAGCACCATGTATTTTACTTGCCTAAAAAAGTGTAAAACTCACAATTTTCTTCAAAATATTGTTTTCATCTTTGTTTACGCTGTTTTTCTCAAAGTCAAGAAAAAATGAACTCTTTTTAGTGAGAGTTTTTTTTTATTCCTCGATTCAAGTGAAATTTGACAATTTTAGTAAGTGTATCTCACCAATATGCGTTTGATATCTTTTTTTTTTTTTTTTTTTTTTTTTTTTTTTTTTTTTTTTTTTTTTTTTTTCAAGACATTTTATTCCCTTGTGGCTCGTGCCGAGCTTCCAGAGAACACCAAGCCCGTTGAATATATGCAAGACCGAAGACTAGATTTTGTCGACTACTCCAAGCTCAGGCCGTTTTCGGTGAGTGCACGCAAACTTTTTCACTTCATTTTCATGTTGTTTTAAGTAATAAAAAAAATATTTACACGTACACCCTTACCTTAAGTTAAATATAAACTGAATATAGATTTATAATCAACGATATGTTTTCACTAGTCAAACAATTAACGTGGTTTTATTCTGTACATTAACGCCACCTATAAATATAAATTAATAACAAGTGTATTTGTCAATATTTTTGATTCCATGCACCTCCGATTAAATAATTTACAATAATTCGATAAAATTTTTGGAATACACCGCTGGTTTTATTTGCATTTTATAAAAATATTTTTAATGAATACTCAAACATATTTTTGTGTCACCTATCACCGTTCTTTAAAGTTACAAAAGTATTTTATTGAAAGAACAATTATTTTTGGTCAAGCACGTACGACTTTGACAATCTAAACTACTGATTTTCACTCATCAAAGCCAATGTGAATACTTCAAATGTTCAAAACATTCCTATGATTAAAAAAAAATATATATATAAGAATCAAAGTTTGACAATAGTAAAATATCTTCAGCCGTAAATTTTTTTCCGTACGAAGGGTCAAAAAGAGTTGACGAAAAAGAAAACAAGGCAGGCGTGCAAGGTCATGTATGTATAAAAGTGCAGTTCGTTTCGAGAGAGAAAAGAGAGAGAAGCCAGCACGACATTCGCTTTACGACTTCCAAGTATAAATTTACTCGGTTGAAAAGTTTAGGGGTATGAGAGCGGAGTTCACAAACTACTCGGCTCCCCCCCACCTCACTTTTTGCCTTTATTCCCCTTGCGTAACAACATTCCTTTTTTCTTTCTCTTCCAAAATCAATATCTCTGCTTATATATATATATATTTACGGTGTACTAGTGCGTGTTATGAGTACAGAGATGCAAATGTCGACTTGCGTCTCGTGCAAAAGGAATAAGGGTCAAGTTCTGTCCTGGTGGTTAAATCGCAAATGATGAGTCAAAAATTTCTCCCGTCAAACTGTATCCAAGCTTCGAACTCGCAGTAACTGCAGCTGTTCACAAATACTTGACGATACAAATTGAGACATACCAGTGAGTGTACCTATGTTCAGATCGTAGATAAAGCACTGATGGAGAAGATTTTTATTAAAAACAAATAATTTTTTATGCTCAGAGTATCCTTCAACGGTTGATTAATTTGTAATTGAGTTTTTGACTATCTCTTTTTCTGATTCTAATACTTACATATACTCACTCCATTCTTAGGTAATTAATCTACATTCTCTAACAAATTCACGGACTGGAATACGAAGTGTCTTTTACAATCAGTTTGAAAAAAGGTAAAACTTGCTCATCGAAATCAACTATTGAGATTGGGTTTTAATTATTCTCTGAAGTAAAATAGTACTAAGTAACGAGTATAGTAACCCAAGCATTATAGGTACGACGTGTGCAATAAACAATATTCATTTTAGAATTTTTCCTCGATGTATATAAAATTCCAAATCATTGTAAAAAATGTTAGATTTCATCTTCATCGTATGTATGATTAAAACTTTTAGTATAAAAAAATCCACAGTTTATTCCATTTAATGTTAAAACAGAAGTATTTAAAAATATACCTATCGTTTAAAAAACAGAGTATTTATTGAACTTTTTTAACTTACCATCATTTTTAAAATAAGTTTTTCTTTCAACATCTAATTTGCTTTATTTTGTATTTCATATTTATAAATTTTTGCATAAAATACACGTTAAGCACAATATTTATTAAACATAGTGCTTTCGTTCCGTTAACGACCCATATCTTGCAAGGGCATAAAGAGCACGATCGATTAATCGATCGGTCGGTCGGTCAGTCGGTCGGTATACTGCCAGTCCCACGTGCAATATACTAGTGCATTTTCTAATGAATCTAACGCGCTAAAAAAATTCGTGCTCTTATAATCTTTTAAATTTCTCACGATGCTCCGATTTCCTGAGTTAATACATTCCTCCAAAAATCGAAAGTCGCAAGACAAAACTGAAAGCTACGTGCAACTCCAACGGCAGCTATATCTCAACTCTCCTCCTCCTCTTAACAGTCGTCTCGTCTCGTTGTCATCAAGCGAGGAATTGTTTCCAAGTAATTAAACTGCCCTAGCCCGTGGTGCCCCTCTGCCACCTTCTACCTCCCAACTTTTACCGTTAAAACTCGAGTCACTAGTTGTGTTGGATCGTTTATCGCACATATATTATGCTCCTTCCTGTGCTATATAACGGCGTACCAGCTCGCAGGCTTGTCAATAGGGCGTAAAGACTCGGTTATTTCCGAGGAACTACGAACCGCAAGATTTTAATTGTACGATAATCTCAGTACAAGAAAATTGTTGTGCAACATTTTATTTTTAAAAGAGAGATGATAATATCAGGTAAAACGATATTTAACAATATCATACATCTACAGGTATTTCCTCTACCTATAAGTATAGTTATTTGTTTCAGCAAATTACGAGTAATGAGCGAAAAAACGTAGCGAGGAACCTTAATTTGGCCAATTAGAATTTTCTCCTTCGCCCCGATTACACCCGATCGAAATTCAGTTGTGGTCTCAAGTATACGTCTATAGGACGACAAGAAGTTCCAGTCACTAAAATAGGATGTCCTTGTACTCGCTTTTTTTTTTGCTTGATGGGTATACTCGTATAAATATAGTGATACGTGTATCAACTGTATACGTAACGATGGTCAACTATGTCAAGATATAATTTACCATACATTTTCCGTCATCAGATACATTAAAAGATTAGCTCAAAGCATAAAAAAAATGTTTCGACAGTCTTATTTTTATACCTGTATTTGAATATTACGTCCTGTACGTATAGGTAAGCGAGTACCTCGTTAGCTCGTTGGTTTTCAAGTGCTAAGAGCATTCCTCCACTAGTATGCAAACAACTTTATAAATGCAGTTTACGAGTGCGTACTTGTGTACAAGTGAGATTTTCTCTCGCACGGAAAAAAAAAACGAGTAGCGAGTGACAGCAGCTCAGCTTCCCTCGTAATACACGTTTGTGGGTGGTTGTGTATATGTATATTCAAGGTACACGCGTGCGGTGCGTGGGTGAATAAGGTACGGCTCGCTTGCTGTAGCTGCTCCCCTCTCCCTCCCTCACAATATATAATCGATAAGGGCGGGGTTCGCACTCGAAAGGCGCGCCACCGGCCGCGGCAGTCGAAGCTCACGTAGCACACAGGTACCTATATGTATACCATGCCGTACCTATATAGGTGTGCTTCCTCATCCCTGGCCCGTCCCGTGGCAACAACCCGCCTGGCGAAAGAAAAGGAAATAATGTTGTGGCAAACTCACTTTGGTGGAATTTCAGCTCTCCTCTAGGTCTCTTTGCGTCACGTTTACGCATATTTAAATGTGCCTTGTATTTTCTTTGCCTCGTGCATGTACAATGCTGATGTTTATATGGATATGATCGAGGATATGATTGTATCAATCACTTTAGCCAATTTCTGTTTTTTTTTTTTTTTTCAAATCTCTCCGACGATTGTGTTGGATAAAAATAGTTTTAATCTGTAATTTGTAATACTTTTTTATGCACAATTTTTCATTCAGAAATTCAAGTCAATTACTATAAATAAACGTCTAGCTGTATTCCACGTTTTTTCAAGTCATAAATTTTCTCTGAAAAAACTTCAACCTCGACATCAAGATGTTTTTCGTATTTTAATTAACATTATTTGGTTTAAGTACTATAATCTCAATGCAATTAAACATTTTTTATCTAAAATTGGTAGAAATTTTAGTTATACGTCAAAAAAAACTGATTTAAATTTAAGGTTAGTCAGATAGTTGACTTTAATATTAATTGAAAAATTATTTTACTGTCAAATAATTTTAGTTAAAAAAAAAAATTTTAAAGTACAGCTGTATTATGTCGAGGTGGCGCGGAGGAGGAGGAGGGGGTTCACTGGAAGCGCTGGGATCTGCGACAGAGTCTGTGACACTCCCTCCAGATGTCAGCAATTTCTTCGGTCTAGTTTGGTTTCTGGCTTGAGCTGGCTAATTTCAAAGGCATACTTGCATCACACGATTTTCTGATGCATTGCGTGGGGGTTCTCACGACCTGCTCTATTTTCGTTGGTTCAGAGATGCCGCTTACGTCACCCGAAGGTGTCGTATTGGTCAGGGCTTCGTGAAATGTATCTTGATTGAGTCGCACAGCATTCTACTCAGTGGCTGGTGCCTTGACTGCTTGACTGCTTCCCGCATTACAGTACCTTGCAACTCACCAAGTTTAAAGGATATGAACTGTTGATCACTCGTCGAGTAGTCTTCTAAAACCCTCTAGTCAGACACCCGCTCTGCCATTCCTAGCGTTGCGAGTGTTACATTTACTATTAAACCCCTGGTTCTTATTCGCCTGTACATCGTCTTGTCATCAGTTTAATACGGTGAGGTTGAGACTTAAGGCCATTTTTAACACCGTCAGCCCCTAAGTATCGGTTTGTGTTCCACCCCAAGTGGTGGCCTTAGAATTAAGGTCGCTGACAATGACTACGTCACCCCTTCCCTTTAACACATGCACGGCGTCCTCAAAGCAGTGAACTGGTTTCCAAAAATACCAATCGTTATGCTAAAGGTAATGGACACACTAACATAGGTTACACGGCCACTTCTGATTCATGAAAAGCTGCTCCTGACTCCGAAATCGGCACCTGGGAACTTGTCTTTATTGCAGACTATTATTGCCGCTGTACCCGTGAGGACATAGTGCCAGCACGCTGTTGGATTATCACGGTATTGCTTGCTTATTTTGATTAGTGCCACTACCCAGCCCCGAGAGTACTGGTCCCAGTACTTGTGAAGCAGTGCTTGTGAGAGCCAGGACCTCTGTAGGTTGCTCTGCAGGATTTGTGCCATCCTATAGGCCTGTCTTTTCCAGCCTTGAGGGCCGCACATACAGTAGATTCTGCCACACGGTAAAGACTAGGTATTGAGGTTATTTTTGGGCAAATGTAGCTCTACTTCTTTAGCGGAGTAACCAATAGCCTGATGACAACTCTTACAGCACCTTCAACATGCTGTTGTTCTGCTGGTGCCCTTGCAGTTACCTGCAAGATGCTTAAACCATAATCATCTAAAAAGCAGCGTTTGGGTCTGATAATTGCTGGGCTGAACCTGCAGTTGATCCAGCCTAGCCATGAATAGTCCTTATTATTATTGACCGCACTGGCCGACGAAGGTGCCTTAAAATAGTCGATCCGGTTTCCCCTAATACTGCTAGACGATAATCGTACGATGATATTAGGTGCTCTCGCTTTGCTTGTTGTGGCACCAAGGTCCAGACACACCCAGCTTCCGTGATTGCGTCAGGTAGTGCTGTTGTGAAGTTGTCCAAATTTTTAGTAGAGGTGTCGTTTAGTTTAACAAGGACTCTACCGGCCCTTGTTTCTCTGACAGCCCTTACTCTTGCTCCTTTTTTGCCCACGTCCACTTTCTTTTTAGGGATAAGGACTTTGGCGTATTTTCTGCACTTTGAGGGTTTGACCAAGTTTGCCTCTGGTCTTTTTCTTGGACGCTTAGCTTTCACCTTGTTAGAAGGCGTTTCCTCTGTGACTTCGTGTACCTTCTTTATTTTTGGTATTTTTTCTCAAGTTCGTCCACTTAAGATCATGTGTCTCCATTGGGTCACTCGAGGAAAGTGTCTCTTTTCTACTTTTGGATCTGTTTCGGTTTTTTTGTTTTTTTTTATTTATTAGGCTGAGAGTTCCTCCAATAGTGGTTCTTTTTTCTTATTTGCGGTAGACAAATACAATTGGGGACTCTTCTACTGTCAATTTTCCCTCAAGTGGACTATTTTTTTCATTGTCACAGCGATGATTTCTTTATCAGTCTAAATATGTTTCTTTTTGTGTTGCCATACTTATTACACAACACACTGAGGGCTTCCATAGTCCTCTGTTGCAACTTATACATAGTGCCCTCTATGCTGGTCTTTACCCCCAGTGTAACTTGGATCTCACTGTTAGATATGCCTGATGTCATCCGAATCCATGATTATCAGCAATCCCTTTCATATGGCTTCTTGTCCATCTGTTATTTGGTTCAGTGCCATACCTAATATACAATATTTTTATCCTAGAATCCCCACTGACTCATCTGAATCCCTCCGATTTTAAGAGCATCCATCGTAGTCTTCTACACGTATCTGAAGGGTGGCCCCGGGCTCGGTGTAATCTTGGGATATAACACGTCCTGCCATGCTTGTTCACCTCCACTCCCTCGGGCTTCAAGCTCCAGTCAAGAAGTGATACACTCTGTGGAGAGTTTCTGGCAGGTATCACGCAGCAGAATGCACTTAGGTACGCAGCCTAGGTCGCCTTGCTGCCCAGGATCTTCCTAATGCCGCTTGTGGGTCGCACAGCATGGTGGTACGTCAAGCCTTTTTCCCTCGGCTAGGGATTTTTTTCTTAGAAGTTCCCAAAAATAGTAAACTAGGTGATAAGATATTGTTAAAGGGTAGGTGTGGGGTTCTTCCGTGTTATGTGTATCCCAGACAACAAGCCACTGCACGACAACTGCCATATCGCGAGCCCCGGTCGTGCTAGAGGGTACTAGCTAGTATGCACTACAAGTGTCCTCTACATAGTTCTTTAATAGCCAGACTCCTTTATTAAGAGGTTTGCCGATTCTTTTTTGTTCATGTATGTACGGCTTCATAAGTGGTAGAGATACCAAGGCCTCCCCAGTCATCGCATCGAGTCTCACATCCTTCTCTCGCCCAACACAAGGTCGTGGGCGGCATCTAGCCCCCGCCAACAGTCTGAATCGTCCAGGTTTCAGGAGCATATCAGTATTAATCTGTGTAAGTATTAATAGGATTGTGATAAAAAAATGGAAGAGTTAACAGAAGGATAAGAAAGAAAGTATTTCGTTAGTTTAAAGCTCGCTTACTCGATCGAGGCTGCAGGCAGTATGGTCTTTGACTAGGCTATGCATAGTATTCAGGGTAGTTCTTATAGTAGTAGTAGCGGTAGTAGTTTTCTTTTGTTGAAAAAGAGGAAATGCCTTGATGCACACCGCAGGAACAGCAGTAGTGTGAAATTTTTTATTAGACCACTAATACTCACGAACTTTCCCCCGTACTGCATGGCTTAAGTTTCTACCCTGCAACCGCGTTACTATTAATTCAAGCTGGAGCCATTAGGAAGATCACCGTAGCTTACAATATTAACAAGCAAGATCGCCACCAGTTGCTAGGGGTGCAAATTTTCTCGAGTCCTAAAAAGGACTTGGGGCCCCCCGACAACCGGCACCCCTGTCTAGGCTGCATTCTTTGCAAGCGCCATGATATACTTGATGCTTTTCCTAGCTTATAAGTAAGAGTACTTAACGCAGCGTAAATCTACGTTAGTCTACTCTGCTTCTTAAGATTTTGATGCCTAAGTCCGCTCTGCTTGGGCCGTTTTCCTTGCCTTATCTAGTGCTTTTCTAAACGTGAGGCACTGTCGAGGGCTGCTTCTCTGCAGTCCTCATGGCGGGTACTGCTCCGCTTTGGCCTTGTTGCCAGTGGGCCCTCTCTTTATAACTTAGCATTTTTCCACCTGATTTACTGACTAAATTTTACTCATCAGTTTGCGTGTGCCCACGCCCCTTGTTCTGTGGAGGATCTCGAGCGAATAGTTGCTGGTGCGCCTCTTGCGATGGTTTTTCGTTTCGCCCGTTTACTGTGGTCGAGGTACGTCAAGCGATGTTGCACTGTTTCTCGAAGACTAGAAGTCAGAGCAACGATGGTCTATCACTGCATTATTTTAAAGATGTGTTCCCCAATATAGCACCCTTTCTTGTACATATATTTAATACTTCAATTGCCACTCATACATACCCAGACCTATGGAAGGTTCTCGTATTGTACCTTTACCAAAGGTTAAAAATCCCTCATGCCCCTCGCAGACTCGTCCAATAGCCAATTTGCCCCACTCGAGAAGACGTTAGACTATCTGATCGCAAATAAAATTCATGACTATTTGAAAAGCGCTTCGCTTTTATCGCCTTTTCAGTCAGGATTTAGAACCCAGACAGTTCTTCTGCGGGTGTCTGACGATTTTCGATGGGTATGGACAGGGGACTGATTACCATTTCTGTGTACACTGACTTTAAGAAGGCATTTGACACCCTGAATCATCGAGTTCTCTTGTTAGCACTCAAGCATTCGGGTTTCTCGGGGCTTTCAATTCGCTTCATCCAATTTTTATTCTTATCTGGGCGTTGCTTATCTGTGGTGAGAGGAGATGAAAGCATAGCTGGGCCTTGCGGTGTCACTTCGGAAGTCCTTCAGGGGTCATCGCCTGGTCCGGTGTTGTTCCTCAATTCGATTATATCGTGTCTTAAACACTGTAAGGCCATACTATTTGCAGACGACTTGCAGTTATACATTCAGTGCATGCCTGGTGATGCCCCGGATGCAATTGCAAAATTTAATGGGGATGCAGGTGCTGTTGTTCGTTGGGCTGATAAGCATGGGCTGTCTTTTAACTTTACCAAGATTAAAGCGCAACTATTAGCAACTCAACATCTACTTAGGAGGATTGACCCCTCGTGTATGCCTCTAATCATTGTTCATGGCACAGTGGTCCCTTTTGTTACGTCGGTTTGGAACCTGGGAGTTATTTTTACCGACGATCTTACCTGGAATGCTTAGGTTTCTTGGGTTTGTTCGGCTGTCCATGGGGCGTTGCGNATTCTCTCACTCTCTCTCTCGTTCTCTCTCTCTCTCTCTCTCTCTCTCTCTCTCTCTCTGTATTTCATGTTTTTGAAAGTTTTGGACTCATGGAATTTCCATCTTTTTTTTTCTTCCCTGGTGTTCTTGGAGGTGGAGGCGTTCAATTTACCGGGAACTCTTTTTAAGATTGCTAAGCAGTTACAGAGAACAACTTTTTATCAAGCGTAAGCTTTTCCATCAACATCCATAATCTGCTTTTTAATAATTTAAATGATATTAATATTATTTCGTTTCAAAGGAAAATTTAAACTTTTATTGAATGCACATGGTCCTAAAATACGAAATAGGTGGGAACCACCATCACATGGGATTCCAAATTTGTTGTTTTGCACCAAAAAATGGGCGTTGTAAGTGTTCCGTTACACTTTTTACTTTGGTAAAAATATGTGTCAGTGCCGTGGAACAGTCAAGTCTAAAGAGGCGAAGGTACAAAATAAATACAGAGGTATAGTGGGGTAAAGAAGTAATGTACGCCTCACCTTTGCAAAGTAGACAAGAGAAGAGATTAGAATTCGCGATTTTTAAAAAATCAGAAATTGAATATATTTTTTTTTTAACGATTACTTTATAAAAAAAAAAGAAAATTTTGAAGTAGGATCGAAATTTATTGGCAAAAATTCAAGAGTACCCACTCGAGACAAGGTCAAGATCATCAATGCAAGAGGAAAACCAGATTGAAACGATATTTTTCGAAAGCCCTCGATCCACGATACAAATGTTGAAGACGAATCAAATTGTCACTAGGTGATTGTAAAAAAATTAATTTTCCAAAACATGATCAACGACGTATATGTACTGCATAAATATCATACATCTTTATTTTTAATGCAAAATGTATAAAAATAATTCTTCATAAGTAACATTTTAATATTTTCGCAAATCCAGCCGCCTGCTTTTTTTATCTTTCACATACGCATGATATTTACACCTGCAATTTGTGCAAATTCAGTTGATCATACGGTTATATATTTATAAGTACGCGCGTGTACAAAAAACTGTTGCGTACGCGGGGATACAATCACTACACGGAGATAAGACAACGACACCTCTTTTATTGCGAGTATTCTGTATCTCTGTAACGCGTGTGCTTACTTATAACGCAAACATCACCGAAAGTGATGAAAAAAAGAAAGAGCTACACGTGTACGTACATGTGTATATAATTATGTAAACGCGCGTGTGTCGCTGCTGTGCACGAGCTCTGGATTTTCGAGGGGAGCAGACAAAAGGGGAGCAAAGCTTACATATATGGAATCGGTGGTATTGGTGGTGAGTAACGAGTCTCGAAGAGAGAGAGAGAGGTCATTCGCCCGATGTGTGCACGGGGGAGTATAGGCCGGCCGGCGGTGCGTCAGCTTGGATGAGGTCGCGACGAAGACAGAGCTCTCCGTATACACAGAGAGTTTACCCGGAAATCGGGCCGCCTCCCACTGCTCGGGTCAGGTGTGGGCATGTGCGCGCGCGCATGCACGTGTATGTGTTGTACACAGAGGAAGAGGTGCATATTGATGTTTCGGGGTTGACGGCCGGCTCGCCCCCCCCCCTGCTCTCTCAACTTCATCTCTCCCTAGCGCTATTTCTTTAGACCTTTCTCCCCCCCCCCGCCCCGAAGCTTCATTACGGCCATAATTAATTCCCCCCTTTTTTCCGATTCCGATGGAACAACAACGGTACGGACGAAAGTGTTTTTTTTTTTTATTTATGAGCTTTTCTTCCTCGTGTATTTAGATCTTCTACTTTATCGTGATTGTTTGCTTTTTTCTTTTTCTTCAAGATAACTTTTAATTTTGGAGTGTAAACACATAAATGATTTTTAACACTTTTTTCCGCGACAACGAATGTGTCAAGGACATTGTAAAATTACGAAATGCCATCACACGTGGCTTGTAATTTGGGTCATCGCTCCAAATCACTTTCCTAAAATACTTATTACAATTTTATGAATTTGAATTTTTTAAACCCTGCCCAACAAACCACAGTTGAGTACAAATCAATCGTTTTAGGTGAGGTGTGATCACACAATGTTGAATCGAGGGAGGTTTGACAACAAACCAAAAGTCATACAAGTATCAATGGGCTCAAGAGAGTTCGAAATACACCATCACGCAAATTGGGAAAAATTCGCTAAGAAAATGATTCCAGAAGCTGTAGAATAGAATTTTCACGAAGCCTCTTATGGGATGCAATAAATTTTCAATGCTTTCTGTGACAAATTTTTAATACTTAAGTACGGATACTAACGCAAGGTAATCCTTACAATCGGAAATTTATTGGCACCTGAATAAATGTAGGTTCAAGTAAATGTAAACGAGTTTCTTTCCCATACCAAAAACATGAAAATCAAACACGAGCAAAAGACCTTTTTAATAATCAAAGAAATATACACAACAGTGTTTTTTTCATATATTTTTTTACAAGAGGGATAGGAATGACTCCGAAACGAGGTGAAACTGCTTTTGTGTCTGTAAATTTCTACAAAAATCCCAAAAACAACACAGTCACTCAAATATTAGTTTTTTTTTGTTCACCAAAACTTCTTATGCTTTCATAATGACGTTAATAAATAGTAAAAAATTTAACCACATACTCGTTTGAAATTTTCCTAGTATCACGCATAACTTTCGCCAGATTTATTTTTGTCTCGAATTGATCGATTATGGGTCCTCGTTATAAAAAGCGACGATGTAAACGTTCAAGCACCCAAAGCTTGCGTGTGAGATTATTTCCCGATTCACGGAAGTAAGTAGTAAAAAAGCGGGGTTCACAACATTGTTTGGGATTCCAGTATACCTACGTATGCTATCAAGTGTAGGCTGCATATATACACACACTCGGAACAAGGCAGAGGCGCGTGAAACACTCGAAACAGTATATAAGAGCAGAGGGCGAGGAGGAGGAGGAGGAGGTTGATGCAGGGTTGCCGGGTGGGTTTGGTAAACGCCGCCGAAACGGCCGCAGTCAAGTATGTATAGCGGAGGCAGAGAACGGAGGAGCGGTGAACGAACGGGCAAACTCGACAGTAGACGGCAGCACTGCGCCTGGTGCGCACCTCTTCTTCCTTCTTTGCCTGCGTGTATGGGTCGTCCCTGCAATAAAATTACAAGTCGACGGCGTCGTTTGCTCACCAGCCGGGGAGAGAGAGAGAGAGCTGCTGCCCCAGCAGCTACCACGGTCTAGCTGGTGGCCGACCAACCTGGCCCCTGCAAACTCCTTTCTTTATCTCTCTCTCTCTTGGATGACGTTGTGTCGCTGTGTTTTTGTGGCAAGTGACGTTTAATGTGACTGTGCTGTCCTGGAGAAGCGCCGAAACGCCACCTGGCCGAGCGCGTCCCAGAGGTCGCGACGCCCTGCAACCTCCTACGTGAATCGTGGTGGTCCTCCCAACTTTGCAATAATAAATCCTTTTCCTTCTTTACCTCAGCTACATCTGTTTGCGTCTTCCTGCTCTTTGTTCTTCGTGTTCCTCTACGACTTCCAAACAACAGATTGACACTGTTCGCCAAGTACCTTCAACAGTTGATCTGTTTGTCCCTTCCTCCCGTGTCCCTCTCTTTTCCTCGTTTGTGAATTATCAAGCGAACCAGTGCGTGACGCCCAGTTGTTCTGGATGTGTTCTCGTTTGAACGGAGTGTCATGGTGTCGTCGTTGTTTTGGTAACACTAAACGCCCTGTGCATCGGAATTTCCGTGAGGATCGACAACGTTCCGGTGGCGTTATTGTCGGTAGTGATCGTAGTGCTGGTGCTATAAGTGCGTTGAAGCTGTGACACGTATCACATCGCAGAGAAAAAGAGGAGCAGTACCTATCTCTAGTTTTCTTCTGCCAAATGCCTCTGGAGCGGAAATTCCTGCGCACCACAATCCATAGGTAAACAAAGTTGGAGTCAGCCGCAACATAATACGAATACGTAAATGTGTTGTAAAGGAGAGAAAGAACAAATTAAATCATTTGAGCTAAGACTTTATGTCTAACGAACACAAAAAAGCAAAAGATAATGATAAGGAGGATAAAGAGATATTTTTATTTGTACCGATTACAATACAATCACATTGAACCAAAGAAACCCCAAATTGAAGATAGAACAAATAAATAAATTTAGGTAGCCGAGTAATAGAAATACGATAAAAATTTACATAGAACCCATGTGTCACTTTCAGAGTGGATACATAAGCAGCAGGGGTGTCGGTGATTAGAATTATTGCAATAATTGTTATTGTTTTTGTTGAGATTGTCACGCAAAAGCAGTAGTTAATGTAAATGCAAAGTAAAATTAATAGTATCAGTGGTAGTAGTATGGTCGAAAGACATAGTAGCTGAGCCCTGGGGACCCTGGGGATAATCGACGACTGTGTGACCTGCGCATCATTCACTTCCCGCAGCTACTGTTGCTGCTGTAGTGCTGCCGGCGCCGACGCCATTGATTTGCGACGAGTGAGGGGACGCTCCTCTATTTCTTTCTTTATCATATCTTTTTATCACAGATTTATTTCGGTCTGTCAAAACTTTTTTGTTTAGTCCGAGTAATTGATGTATGAAAGAAAATAATTTTCCATAAGCAACTAAATCATTGTTATTATTTTAGCCTTTTATTGTAAATAGTTGCTAAAAGAAAAATAAAAAACAAGTAAACCGATAAGGCAACTTTAATGTTTTTTAAATAGAATTGTGTTATTAATTTTCGAAAATGCAAATTTTAATGGTATTGCATTTGTAGTACAACGTCTCCTGAAGGGCTCCACAAAATTTCAAATAATAATTACAAAGAAAACGGCTTGTGGAATTAATACTTAAAAACTCGCAGCTCCATGCAAAAAGAAACAAGCTACCTTTGAAATCAAGCTATAAACCTTCTCTTTTTCTCATGTTTACACTTTTGTAGTTGAATCAGATTTCATTTACCTTTTTATGCACGACTGAACCTAATATAAGTAGGTCCCGCGTTTTATGTGTGGATGTATGTGTGAGCGTGATAAAGTTTTTCGACTAACTCAAGTCATTAGTGTGCCACGAGGCTCCAATTAGAAAACAACTTCAAGTTGATAATTACCGCTGATAGTTTAACACTTAGTCATATTTCACAAAGGGAAACAAAATTCCTAACATTATTACCAATATTTTAGTTAGTGCTATTGCTAGAAGCGAAACATGAGAATTTGACTGACTGTTGTTCGATTTGAAGGATGTTTGGAACTTTTAAACGATAAGAAGATGTCGGGGGATAATTTTGAAGTTAATAAACTACGACAGATTGGAAAATAAAATGGCGTGGGTATGTAAATACTACAACTGCGTTCTTCTATGTGTTGGCTTTGCTTGGACAAGCCAGAGTGGTGTAGTCTTTTTCTTCAGAATTTTTCAATCCGGATTTCATGGCAACAATTTACTGTGTAGTTGAACTTTTGCCTCCGCTGCTTCCACTGCCGAATCAGCTTGGTTTTTCGCTTGGCCTCAACCTTGACTTTAAGGCATTTGATGCACTGGACATTGAAAACGGACTTTAAGGTTGGAGTCCAGGTTAATTGCCATTCTTTCGCATTCAGAATACTTTGAGTTTGACGACTGGAACTTTAAACTGGATTTCAATCAGGTTTTCTTGTTTAGTGGAAGTCTTAAGCAAGTCTCAGATAAACACGACAAGATATCCATCTTGTTTTAGTTGATGCGTTATGTTGTGTTCTGGGCATTGGAGTTGTCTAGACGTTTACCAACGTCATGGACACCTTCGACTATTTCCATGCACGTAGACCTTAACACGTTTGACGATATTTCTTAGTCTCCTCCTCTTCTGCACTCGCGACTGCATGAAACGTAAAAACGTTGCTAGTAGTAGGTGTAGTATCTAGTGGTTGCACTTTGCAGGAAACGCGCTTCCCTTGGCTGTGTCGGAATACCTTGGCCCCGCGCCAAACGCTTCAACCTCCATTTGCAATAAAACACGCCCGTGTCTGCCTTTTGCTTGGATTCCTGCTACTGTGCGCTGTTGCTACGAATGCACACGTATTCGTCCGAATGCGTATTGCCCGGATAAGCAAAACTGTAGGTCTGAAAGAAGAATGGGAGTAGGTTGCTATACGAAGGTTCGCCAGTGTATCTGTACGCTCTCTTCTACAAGGAAACACCATGATCTCTTTGATGCGGAAGCCACAACCAGTAAATTGATTATTTAAATATTTAAAAAAATTAATTGGTATGGATTGCAATAATTGCGTAGAAGGGAAAAATATTTCTTATGAATTAAGGAAGTTCAATAGTTACGTCCGGATAGAATAAAGGGAGGTTTAGATGAGAATTTATGTGTAATACGATGTTTTAAAGTTGCAAGTTTTACTTTATAACTTTTAGTAAAACGATTTCTGAAAGTAATTTTGTAAAAGCCATCGTGTCGCTTTGAAAGTCGAGTTGTGATCAGACGGTGCTAGCTTGTCTCCCATGGCATTTAGCATAGCAGCTTTATGTGATTGTAAACTTTTGTGTAACAATATAGCAATTTACTTTGTGATGCCCCGAAACACTCACAAATGATTCCATTATAGCCAAAAGTTCTCGAAAGTATATTACTGTTCCCTAAATTTTAATAGTTATTTGTCAAATCCATGGAGAGACTGATTTACGATCTATTTTATTTATACAGGCATCATCTAGTAATCCAATTTACGCAGACTTGGTAATGAACAGAAAAAAAGATTATTTTTAGACTAACAGAAAATTTATTTATTTCTATATAAATTTATTGAACTGCAATAAAGAAATCTCGATTTATAATTGACTTTAAAAAATGAGTTTATTAACAATGAGCCAAGAGTATGAGTCGTTATGAAGATTCAAATCCATTCAAATGAATTAGTAAATTAGTCGCATCTCATAATTTACTACTTGAGACGGCTTGACTTACTTACAGTGATAGTAATAATAATAGAATAATAATATTATTATATTTAAATAAACATAGATTAATACAAAATTTAATCGTTTACTCTCTCTTACAGCCACGAACTGGAAGGAGATCTCGAGGCCGTCCAGGTAGCGTGACTCAGCTGAAGGCGTCACTAAGATCGCACAGTCTTGTTTCGCCACCTATTGAAAAAGGTTTGTCCTTAAAATATGCTCGCTGATTTTTCGTTCTTAGTATCAAAATATTAACTTTTCGGTAATTTCTTGTTGTTATTGGTAAAAAACCCAATTTAAATTATCTTTAGTCATTTTTGCTATTTGGAGTTTTCATATGATTTTTTAGGAAAGGGTGTGAGATACAAAAAGTTATATTTATTTTAAATCCACAAAATTTATCCAAAACATTCTTGTGTAAAAGGTTAATGTGTAAATCTACAACAAAAGTATTTTTTTCGAAACCTAGTCGCAAAAAAGTTAAAAGTTTTTTCCATTACCAATATTTGTCTGTTGGTCTGGAAATTTTATGACATACACACGGAGTTGATTCCACATCTAATAGAAAAAGTTTTATTTGCCGTGAATTTTTTAACCCCAGTTAAAATTCGAATTCTTATAAGATAAGCCTGCGTTCAAGTTTCGTGGCCTCAGTTATGCAATATTTTTTCGGAGACGATTAAGCCCCCCTCTCTCGCTTGATAATGGAAGAACAACCAGTATGTAAGATACATAACGTGTCGTCACATGGAAAAGAAAAGCATAAGCATTGAAAATAAAGTAGGATTTTAATTAAGAGACGCCAATCTCTCCTGAATACCCACTTTTTTCCATTTGCTTCCAATAGAACTTTTCATTCTCCTGATGAAAGGAAACGGAAGAAAAAGCAATTTCACGTGTCATAAGTCTGCGTCTGATATAAGCGTAGAAAAAAAATATGGGTAAAAGAAGACTTTACTTTCGAGCCACAAAAACTTGAGAGATAAGTGCGAAGCAAAGAGAAGTACAGTAACGCAGGGCAGAGAAAAGAGACGGTGGGGAAAGTATCTTTGAGAGATGCTCTAAGAAAACAAGAGAGACAGCAGAGAAAAGTTGTCCCACCAACAAACTTTGTGCATTAGTACTGAAAAGTTTGGCAAAGCAGACGATCCACTGTAGTTGTTCATATGTGGATATACTGAACACTTAAAACTTGACAGGTATACAGAAAAATATAACGAGAATTACGGGGAGGACGAAATTTGTAAAAAAATTACCATTCGAACATAACGATTGCATCCAAGCCACCAAAAAGTGTTTAATTTCATGGGTCTCCTGTATATCTGAATATGTCCAAAAAACATTTATGTGAATTAAATTTTAGTGAATTTACGAGTTCATGACTTAAATAGGTATGCAATACATCCCAAATATAAAGGTCGAGTATTCTTAAGACGTCACTTGCGATAATGTGTGTATAAAAAATACATCAAGTTGACCTTATGTCACTTCAACCTTTCGATAAATGGTTTATCTGGATAACATATCAAACCTAATAAACGGCCAGAACCACCATGTGAATCTTTGAATTATATCTCCGTTATGGCAATGGTTGTTTTTCTCTCCACGAGTGTGGATTACAATATATCACACGTGACTACTTTTTGTATTGCAAGCTTAATACACAGTAAATTACTCCTTCGGCTCCGTCTATATTATGTTACTTGGCAGTCGTTGACTGACATCTTTTATCATTTTCTTTCGTTTGTTGGGCATCGAGTTATCTTTTTTGACTAGATAAATACTTGTATAACCAAGTCCTCAAAAATATTCGAGATAGGTCGGAATCTCCTTAGACTTTGCATACATTAGTAAACATGAAACAAGTAAGGCGTGACACGCCCTTTTTCAGCTCTATGAAGTCAATAACTTCAACGTATTTTGTGGTAACATCAGAAAAAATCTTCAATTTTTTATCAAACATTAAATTAAGTTTGTAGTTTAGTCGTACACTTAGATATGTTAACTGATTCTCGGTCTAGACAAAAACACGCCTCTGCTAGTCAAGTTCAGATTAGATTAGAAATTCCTGAAATCCCTTATCAGACATCGGCCATTCCCAACCTTATCTAATCTTTGCGTCTCTGAAATCATAAAGAAGGTACGCTATTGCCTTTATCGAAAATCAGTTTTAATGTGACGCATATCAATGGTTCTCGAGTAATTTTGATACGTGGTAGGAATCTCATATCAGGCAGTTGGATCGAGTTGGATCATCGAAAAAAGCAGCCCTCCTCTTTATCGTCAGATATATAAATATTATTAAAATGGCAAACCACCATAATTCCACATAATGAAATTATACTTCTTTGAACAACATATCGAAGGGCCAATGCTCGAAAGTCTTCTGTTAACGTTTACGAGCCATATCCACGTATGACCGGTCATAGAGAGAGGAGTACAAAGGTCCTGTCTTTGGAGCTGCTCAAGTCAAATGGACCATGATGAGGCGTGAATAACAGCGAGCCTATTTCTTGGTCTCTTTCAAGCGGAGCAAGCCTTACATTCCGGCCTTGGCTCGATCCGACGTCACTCGGGTACGTCTTCTTTAAGGCGGCGGCCGTGCTGTCGGTATACACACAGCACCGACACTATATGCTGACATCTTGCGCGCGCACCCCCCCATTTCCATCCCTCGATCCACTCTGCATTCGAAAGCGGTGCCTCCCCACGATGGGCCACTCGACAAAGGAGAGGAATAAAGTGAGACGACGAGAAAGGTACGATACAATGGAACAGTGCACCCATGCAAACGAAAAAAAACGGGCACGACCACGAAAATCGTGGAGCTCATCGGAAAAGCAGAGAGACGTTGATTTTGGGTCGACGAGGTCAACGATACTAATACAGAGGACGATTTTCTTTTTTTCTTTTATCAATAGTACAGTATAAAATAAAGATACGCCTTAAGGACGACGCGTGTAGGCTTTTTATCTTGGAACGTGCGCCACAGATGTGATTCACACGCGTAGGTCTTTCAAACGCGAACAGGTTTGGAAATAAACTCGTCTTCCTTCATTAACAGGCTCCTCGGCCGCGAAGTGGGAGAAAGCAGCCGTATAATCGCGCCATCGCGAGACTTCCACAACAGGTTTGTTCGATCGTGCGCATCGAACTGCCCGGATCTGATCTAGGTCGGCCCAATCTGGTCTGATCTCGCGGCGAAAACCGTACGGGTATACTCATCGTATGTAGTTTGGATAAAACACGAGTGAGCTTTTCCATCGGTGTGTTGTACATTGACGAAAGAACGAATTCTATACCCATGTGCTTTCTCGCTCGTTTTCTTCCTTCGCCTTTTTGTACGCGGGTGTGCGGTGGGAGGTCGTCTTTGGAAGCAAGGGACGGCAGCTTTGCCGCCCGTAATCTCGGGACAATGTTTCTTTTTTTTTTTTTTTTTTTTTTTCCACGAAAGTCAGATGAATATCTGAACAGACGAAAGAGGTGAAACGGGAAAGAGCGCGTGCAGTCGTGGTGAAATTCACGAGGTATACATGTACGGCTTGCCTTTCGCCCCAGTCTCTCTTTTTCTCTCCGAACGCCGAGGGCGCGAGAAATAAAACGAAAGGAGGAGGCCATAAAACGCGAAATATTACCTCCGATGCAGAGAATGGCTGTAAAATCGAAACCGGATCTCGGGGAGACCCAGTGTGCAATCATACACGCGCGCGCCCGCACACACACAAACACACACGTGTTGTGTAAGGAGTAGGGGAGGGAAGTAAAAACCAGTGCTTGTCCGGGCCCTCGTCCCTCTTTTATATCACCACCATCTTCGCTCATTTGCTCTTTTTTCCTCGCTTTTTTCCATTTTTTTCTTTTTTTTTTCTTTTTTTTTTTTTTAATTTTCTTCTCCCGGTTGCTTTTTATCTGTAGCTCGTTTTTTTTCTCCTCTGGCCTCCGAGATCCTACTTCTTTTTTTTATTTTTATTCCTCTTGCCTTGCCTTGAATGATAACCACCCCCAACCCCCTTTCTTCATGAGGTCGCGCGTGTTTGCCTTGCATTTACACGTAATTTTTTATACTTCAATCAAACACAATACTTGAACGAGCTACTTTTTTAAAATTCAGTATACTTTCAATGTTCAATTTAGAATAATCATAGAAAAAAAAAACAAAACTGATGGTCTACATTTCTGACTTCCCTTACTAATGTGTGGCATGACGCACTTTTCCGTGTCTCGGGAGCACGGAGTAAAAAAAAAAAAAAAAGCCAAAATATATTGTTACAAGTTTTTAACGTATTGAGTATCATCTCATTTACATTTCGTAATTACAGGCCTGTACGGAAACCCTTGGCAAACACGCAACAGGTAGAAAAGTTACTTCAGGACCAATTTCGCCTTTGTTCAACCCATTTTACGAAATCACCACTTTGCACATATTAGCGATTTAGTGTAAAACTCATTAGTTTTTCATAAAATTTTTGTTGAACTTGAGTGTGAAGATTATTTTAAATTACAAGGACTCAAGGATGGGTGGAAACTCATTGCAAACATTACAGTACATGTGGCCGAGTGATGGGATGCACCGCGTAGCAAAAACGGGCTCGGATTCATACATATACGCGCGTGTTTGGTCGCGCACCCGTAAATTATATCGTAATCTATATTCGCTCCGGTGCTCGGTATGAGTGCGCCATACTCTCCCTCCTCCACCTTTGGCTCTTTTACTGCTCCTCTTGGCAAAGTCACGCGAGCCCCATTGCGTCAGAGCTGCAGCGTAGGTATATTATGTACGCGCCCACACATAAGAACCTATTACTACAATTACTAGTTATACGACGACGGCGTCGGTGGTGGAAGTGACGGCCGTGCCATTAACCCAGAATTCCTCGAGGACGGAGAACTAAAGCTCCTGCCTCCCCAACTCTTCCTCGCCGACCCCATGCTATGTGGTTTTCTTTTTCTCTCAATTTTAATTTTTTTTTTTTTTTTTCACTTGTTTTTCTCCCGACCTTTTTGCGTCACTATTTACGTGTAGGATTGACAAGGCCAAACTTGCTTCTGGATCTAAAGATGCAAAGAGATTACCAACTCGAAGAAGAGTTTGACTCATGCATCGACTCCCTAGATAATATTTTAAGCGCTAGCGCAGACAGAAATTCATAAACTACTCACAAATGTTGCCAAACGCGTGGAAATTACTAAATTGTAACATCTGGAAGGGCTGATGCTACATATATTAATTTCTGTCTACCGTACCTCGATCTCGTCAGTTGTCAAAACTTGGGAAAACGGGCTTCGAGCATGCGTTTGATGGTAACAAATAAATATGTATTTGAGGAAATCTCAGATAAAATTAGTCAACTAACATCGATTGCATACCAGGTTAAACCTGCATCATCTCGCTGATGTGACATAAAAAAAACTTTGAAAAATCATAAGATAAGAGAAAGTTTCACTGCAACTTGAAAATTTTCAAATAATCGGTTTCACATCGTGTGTCGTTGAAATAGTACGTTATCCGATCGATCGAATTATATACATCTGTACCTATTTATCTATGAGATATTAAATCATCGCACTCCCCTCACTTAAAAATCATTAAAAAATTTTGATTATTATTTCATAATAGTAATAGTTATTCGTCAACCCAAAATTGAACACTACCAAAGTTGGTATTGCCATACCATGTAATTGTGTTTTCTCATAATATAGTTTGAAGATTTCAATTTGTTGTAAAAAAAATGTGTACAGTGATGTGCGAAATCAGCATTGCAATAAAATATCACCCGAGCAATACTTGTCCTTATACCCAAACAGATAAATATAATATAAATATGTAATAGTTGTAACACAGACTATCACAACTATTTCAGCCGAGCCACAAGCGACTCTGCTGCTCGCTCGCTTACTACTTTAACATTTACATTTAGAACGGCAAACGTGAGTAAAGAGAGAGAGAGAGAGAGAGAGAGAAAGAGGAGAGTAAGGAGAAAAGGACAGGGATGTACAGCGTGGCATAGCTATACGTATGGCGACGCGTCGGGGGCTTGCGGCTGGCATGAATTATTCAAGAGAGCCTAGACAAGAAACTCGCCGCGCGCCTTCGGTATACCCTCTTTACTCGCTATTTCTCCTTCTTCGCTCCGCTCTCTTTCTCTCTCTCTACTCCTCTTTCTTCTCCTGCAGTTCCCCCTTTTCGCCTACACCATCGTGTGTGTATATTTCTTTGCCGACGCAGCACTCGGCTTCCTTCTTTTTCCCCTCACTTTTCCCAAGGGCCGAAGTTCAGACTTTTAATTATTTTTCAGCAACCTCAACGATTTGCATGACCGAGGGCCAATGCTTGCCAATCGATATGGTTTCGTAAATAATCGTGGCGTGATTTTTATCTGATTTCTGGTGTTACTGCGTACTGTTAATATACGTAAACGTGATTCCGTTCATTGTTTCTCGCTTGCAAAAATAAGTAGGATAAAGACAACTAATAGTATATCTGCCCACTTGCGTAGGTACATGCAGATAGTCCAACGTGAGTTTCAAGAGTAAAATAGAGGGTGATCCTCGAACGGTATTTCGTTTTCTTTTCTTTTAACAAGAAAATTTTGAAACTTGTCTCACAAAACAGTACCACCTGCACTCGAAAAATATTTTTATTTCTTGGCAAACAAAACGACATGTCAGACAGAAAGAGGAAGAAAAGAGCCGCAAAAAGGAAATAACAGCGGCCCAGCTAGGCAACAATGCATCCATAAGGCCGTTGGATTTCCGATCGGCAGATGTGGAACAAATGCCTCGGCACTATTCACGGGAAGAAATTTAAAGTGCATCAAACCGCATCCAAGACGTACTTTTCTTCTTTCTCAATGCTTAATGCACTATTTTCTGGATTGTAGTAACAAAATGTTCTCATACATCCTAACTATAGCTTTCCAAATCGGTACACCTAATTAAGCGTAGATTATTAATTTCATGAAAAATCATTCACTCTGTGGTTTGAACAAAGCATACCTTAATTTTTATCCACCCTTGGAACTAATTTTATTTTGGTAAATTATGAAAAGCTGTTATTCGAATTTATCATACGATCTCTCAAATGACATATTTATAATACGAGTAGCGTTCCAAAGGCATACAAGAATCCAAGTTTTGATGTTTTTTGTGTAATCACACGAAATGGAAAAAGGAGAAAGGAAGTTAGTTTCAGCCTCTCTCGCTCTCCAAACACTTTCTCGATGAAAGTCAAAGAGCCGCATATTCATTTTCCTGCACCCACCCAAGTTTTCGTGTATCCTATTCGCTAAAATTCAGCCGCTATTGGCACTTTGACGCGTATTCTTATGGAATGTTGTCGACAGTCACTTGTTGAACCACTTTGACCCGCAGAATTACGAATGGGGACAGCATCGGAGAAGCTCAGAGCGAGTAGTCTATAGACGCCAGACGCAACATAACTAAGTACAGCTAAGATGCTTGCACGGGTATAAGTACGTATCTGACTTGTACCTACATGAAAACGTAACGTGGCAAGGAGATAGAAATGGTGGGACATTATATTATGTAAAAGTCAGTGCGTCAATGAGAGTGAAAGGCACATTGAGCAAAGTATATCATGCACGAAGGTATAATTAATATTCTTGTACATGTCTTTGCTCTTTGTCGATTCGTATACCCCGTGGGTGCGTGTAAGCTCCACATAAGGCTTATGTGGGGCAGATAAATGTGGAACGGCTGTCGCTCCAGATTCAGCGTTCGGCTACGGTGTATAGCTGCATAAGTACCACGAGCATAAGAGCGTTTTCGTACACGTTATACTCGCGATGTGTATGACTTTTGACTTTGGAGCGGGATACTTACGTACGAGTTGGAGTAAACAAGCAAACGGTACGTGGAAGCGAAAGAAAAGGGAAAATCATCAAACAGCTCCGGGAGTTCGGTCATTTCGTTCTTCCAAATTCAAGAGGCCGGATTACCATGTGTTGGTACACGCCATTCATCTTGTCGAACTATGCGCGCTGTGCTTGTTTGGTAAAACGGGATTCATAAAAACAAATATTTCATTCGCACATAGTTTTTTTTTATAATTACTCACATCACCAGAGTTGAACAAGAGCCTTTTTTTATTCAGTATAAAAATAATGACATTTGAGTATGGATAAAGAATTTCAATGTAAATGTACATTTTCTTGTCCTTCTTGTATTCGGGTTCAACTCATGTCGTCCACTGCACCACCTGTCCCTTTTCTCATCCGATGCTCCGCTACCACATGCTCAACATGAGTGAACCTCAAATTGTTTCTCTGCTTGTCCCTTTTACTTCTAGCGCTGTAATCCTTTTCCCTGCTGACTCTGTAGAGGCTTATACAGCTTTGAATTAGTGCCGTGCACCAGCACCACTAAATCTGCATTTTTTCCTCTCCCCTGGCTTTTTTTACCATTAAAGCCTTCCTACATCTTTTTTTAATTGATCGACACACTTTTTCAATTCCACAAGATTTACGTTCTCTTCGTCCGTGCCCCTTTCACTATTACGTTATTCGGCGTCGACTGTGACTTATCGTTACTTTTTACAGCATTATTTTCATCTCCTTTGGTCACCGTCCTCCAAGTGGAGAAGTACCACTTACGTTAGTAATAGGGGCATTGTACAACAATAAGTTGTACTGCTCTATTATTTTAGTGATTTCTTTAGATAATTCGACCAATTCGAGTTAAAAAATTTTAAAGATACTTTTTTAATTGATTTGTCGAGCAATTACAAATCCGATGGTATACACAAAAATAGGGCTTATCCATTGGTTAATTTTTTGCTGAGAGAAAATTATGAATGCCATGGATGGAAATCTGTTTGGATAAAAATCTATCTCACACGAGCAACGTTCCCCCGCTGCTTGTAAGTACCCCGAAACCAAATTAAAAATTAAATCGAGCAGTACTCAATTCATTTTCTGGACCCCATCCTCGTGGCATTAGTACGTCATTGTCAAATCTCCGCTACCGACGACACACACACGCGCGCGCGCGCGCGCAAGGCACAAAAGTAGAGCCGAAAATACCCAGACACGGAGCGACGCCCGTGTCGTTCATCGCTGCGTAGCATGTATAACTTTGAATTCAAGCCAGGAATAGAAGAGAGGAGGCGAGAGGGAGATACAGAAAGGGGGAGAAGAGTCAAGGAGAAATGTATACCGAGCGAGAGAGAGAGAGAGAGAGATAAAAAAAGTTTGCAGGAGTGAGGAGAGTAAGCGTCAGCCGGTGCTTCGTCACCGGAAAGTGTAATCGGAGTACACGAAGCTAAAGTACAGTGGAAGCAACTACCGTAAGCCTGACTATGTGTGCGCTGTGGGTATATATGTGTGTTAGGTGTACATACGATACTGCTGCTCTAGATGAAATTTCTGACTGTATATAATACTTATCACTTGAATCGTCGAGCGGTTTTCGACGCGATCACGCTCGAGCGCATCATTTTTTCTATAGTTGCAAACTTTGTTAGCTGCTGACACCATTTACGATGTGTCTTTTTTTTTTTTTTTTTTTTTTTTTTTTTTTTTTTTTTTTTTTTTTTTTTTTTTTTTT
>NW_019379589.1:2546649-2557055 GCF_000648655.2 Copidosoma floridanum
ACAAAAGTTGTAGATCTGTCAATTATCTACAACTTTTACATTTAACTTTTTTTTATACGATGAACAGATTTCAATTTATTAGCAAAAAATCGTTTTTTGGCCGTTACGCGCTACATAAATTAATATTTTAACAATAATAATTGGAATGGTACCATATTTTAAAAACATGTTTTTGACGTAAAATTTGACAGAGAATGCGATGAAACTACTAAAAACTTGATTCTTTTTGGGGGCGTTTGTTAAAAATCGGTTTTAACAATTAAATTGTTAATAACAATATAAATTTGTTAGTATTTTTTGTAAAAAAAATTTTTTTCTTAAAGTTTCATCCGTCAGCTACAAAAGTGCAATTGGTGATAATTTTGTAGCTCTTAAAGATTCGGAACTACGAATTTAAAAAAATAAGTCTCCGAGCCAAAAAACTTGCCATTCTCAAATGTTCGATCACTTCTATTATCGAAAATATGCAAAGAAAACAAAATTCCTCTGACACGAATCTCTTTTTTTTCGACATACAATCCGTAAAAAAAGTTTCAGCCAAATCGAAGAGGTGCCGATTAATTATCATCAAAATCCGTTCGATTTGTAAAAGAATTACCCATATGTGCGAACTCTACAGACTAATTTTGGAGCGCCCTGATAGAAAAATCCCTATTACTTTTGTTTCCGTACAAACTACCGCGTCATGTCTGTTTTATGTTCCTAGAGACCTTAACTCTTGAATAATGAATCAGAATCTCTCTGTCTCTCTCATTCGATTCGGTATTACAAACGTGACTGACTACGAAAAACCGGTTTAGCCGGCTTACATATACAGTCATTTCTTTTCTTCTGTCTGTTTCGCCCTTCCTCTCTCTCTCTGTTTATCCGTTCGTACACCTCCATCGACTCTCCGAAATTCGATTGGGTATATATAGGTACGATCGCCTCCTTTCTCTCCCTCTCTAGAGAGAGAGGAAGAGCCTGTGAGAGTGTATATGCGTGTGTGTGCGAGGCGATACACCACTTGCCTCGTATATATATTACATACCCACACATACCTAATCTCTTGCCTTCGGATGTGTATCTCCTTGAGAAGCGAGACAAACAATGCACGACAACGTATCCTTTTCTTTCTTTCTGCTTCGACGTTTTACCTTTTTCTCTCTTTCTCTCTCTCTCTCTCGCCCCCGTTGTCTCTTTTCGCTCTCTTCTAAGCGCTATATCCTTACCCACTGCATGCGCTTTGACAAAAAAAAAAACAAACATTGCCTTTCGTGAAGGAGGAAGAGAGCCACACAGAGTGGGAGTATAGTAACCAGCTCTCTTGGTCTATTTTCTCCTTTGATGCTCCCTTATATACCTCCTGCCTCGCAAGCTCTGTGTACATTGTCGTAACAAGCATGTACACTTTGTGGCCGCAGTGCTCGTGTGCGTTGGACCACACAATATGGCCATGACAATATTTTCATGCATATATGGCGCTTTTGTCCCTCGCGAGAGTACTTATGCTCGTTCATTAACAAATACTAAAAATGAAAAAAAAAAAAAAATTGGGATTTACGAGGTCAAACTAGTTTCTCCTTTCGGTGAGCTTTTTTCAAAAAGCACAGTCATCCACGCGAAGTTTGTCAACTCGAGAGTTGTATCCATCGGGGCAAAAAAAAGTGGGGGGGGGGACAAAGAAAAGTAATGTATTCCAGAATAATACCTACCAGCCGGAGAGCTTGAACAAAAAGATTGTAATACGATTCCCCGCGAGTGATACGAGCGCGTGTATAAATAAGCAAACGAGTGGGCGAGCACGTGGGTGAGAGTGAGTACTTGTATTATATATAGCACAGGACGGATATATATATATATATTCATACAAGACAACAACAACTATGGTGATGACTATACGACGACACAAAGAGTGGATGCTGTTGGCTCTCCTCTCTTGACCCACTCCACCGACGTCGTCGAACTCCTTGATTCTCTCCCCCACCTGTCCTCCCCTGTCGTACATTTTTTCTCCTCCTCTTTCTTTTATTCTCGTTTCGCTTGGAATTTATTTTCTCCTTTTACATTTTCCTCTCCCGTCATCCCTACACGCGCTCCTTCCATACACCGGTAACTCGAAGCTGAGACGACGACGGTTGGAGCCTCTCTGACATATTCCCTCTCGTTGTGCAATTCGATTCTCGTTGTGCAAGTTTTTTTTTTTTTTTTTTTTTTTCATGCGTGCTTGTCGAGCGGACGATAACGAGAGTTTCCGCTGACGTTTCTTTTTTTACTCCCTCTCTAAACTTGCTCTCGGAGAAAATCTATAGTGGATGAGTAAACACAATTATTTTCAAATTTTTTTCAAATGATTTTTCTTTTTTATTGTCTTGAAAAGCGATGGTTTTATTTTGAACAAAATTTCGTTTTGTCGGATAAGTATAAATTTCGCGATCAACACGTAATTGCACGAATGTCCCCAAGGCGGCATGTCGCCTGGCACTGACCCAAGCTCGGATTTCAGCCAACTGGTGTTTTCCCTCGATTCTTTCTCTTCTCTCTCTCTGGAGGTATTTGAACCCTTTATAAACTCGACTCTCCTGTCTCTCTTACCCTTCGTCTCATCTTCCATACCCTCATTCTACAACTAATATAACTGACATGTTTCTACTCTCAATAGTTTCATATAATTTTTTAAGATAAATGCTGGCAGTGGTTTTATTTGACCGATTGTAGATTGATAAGTGATGAAAAAATCTAACTTTTCGATCAAGTTGAAATTGAACAAATGTTATTCCCTGCTTCATTAGCTGTTTTATTCGTAATATCTGTTTTCAAATTACTTACCGACACGTTGTTCGTTTGATTTTTTTTTGTGCCACCTATGCAAACAAGTATCTTTTGAAATAAATTGTTCCGTTAGTTAATCCAAGTGTCACTTTGAATTTTGATAACAAAATATACGAGATTTTGAACGGTTGATCGTGCGTATTACATATAAGTCGATCGCTCGTGGTATGATGAAATTTTATCGGCGAGCAGTTTTTAATATGTCGTATTTTCAATAAATGAATAATAATGTAATGACACATTTTTTTGCCTTTTTTTCGTACGAGTAGATACCGTTTGTGTGAAATGTGAATCACGTAATTTTCAAAGTGAAACAAATCGTCCCTTTGTTGATTGTAAATTAATTGCCACTTGGGAAGAAAAAGGGACAGGCGTGTACGAGGAAAACAAAATAGAGGGACGTACCGTAGGTCCACTTAACGAGAGAGAAATATGTACGCCGATGAGTGTTCACATGTATATTATATGGTTTCACCATCATAAACTGGCGCGTACATCACAGGTAGTCGAGTAAATGAAAGTGTAAGTTTGAAGATGGCTTCAAAAATAAGAGTGGTACACAAACGAAGGGAAAAGAGTCGAGAGAGCCTGCAGAGGATGGATACAAGGCTGGAGATGGCAGATGAAACTCTGGCGTTTGCGAGTGTGTGTTGTTTGCGTGCTGCCTCCGGGTAATAACAGTAAATTCCTCTTTCTCTCTCCCTTGCTCTGTCCCATCGTCACGGCCTTCTCTTCCTTCTCCTTCCCCAGATATCCGAACGCCCCTTTATCACGATCCACATGTATATATGTACATTTGCCTTCTTCTCCTTCTCCTCGTCTCTCGACGCGCGAGCAAAGCAAGGACAAAAAAAAAGAGAGAGGATTAAAGCTATCGTGTATGTGCATATATTTAAAAACATGCATAACCCGACGGAGTAGAAAAAAAAAGGAGGCATAACGTTGGTTGGATAATAAGAGGGATTGTATTCGCGAACACGACAATTCTTCTTCTTCTTTTTGTCTTCCAACTGTGGGCGGAAATTGGTTATATTTTCGATCGAGATCACCATAATTTTACACATTTGAAGAGTGAATTATCTACCACGTGAAAAATGTTTTACAATCATCTCCGATGCAGGAAATATTTTTTACAAACAAACAAATAAATATATATATTTCCCCGTGGAAGTAATTTTCCTTACTGAAGGAAATATTTTGTCTCACAGCTAAATTCCATTACATGTACTATTACAGTCGGAAAAAAATCCTACAACACACTTTTGGACAGTTTA
This sequence comes from Copidosoma floridanum, assembly GCF_000648655.2. The sequence continues at coordinate 2,550,735 of NW_019379589.1, forward strand.
TTCAATTTTTTTTTTACCAGGACTGAAAGTAAGATCTGCTATCCTATACTTTACGAAGCTGTTTTTTTTTTTTTCATTTGGGGAAAACGTGGATGGGCTGCAGCAAGTTGACCAACGCTATCTTGTTTTTCTCAGTGAGATGAATTTAATTTCAAGCGAGCGAATTACCTTTGTGTATACGTATTCTCAATTTCAGCAGCGGTAACTCTGATCTTTGATATTCCTGGATCCCCCACAACAACCTTTCTTGCGATCCATTCTTAAATATAAATTTTAAATGCGACAATCCTCCAACAATTATATCACACGCACAAGCGTATCATAACGGAATTGGTATTAAAACATCGGGCATAGATAACCCAGTGAAAAATCAGACGGTATAGAATAAGCTTTCAAACGGCTGTAGGTTATGACTGTGTGCCTACCGTAAAGTTTTAAACCTCCAAATACTTGCTCGAAACAAATGTATTTAAGTTTTATTGTATAGGACACTTTTTAATCGTTTTAATTAAGAATAATAATAATAATNTTCATAATAGTAATAGTTATTCGTCAACCCAAAATTGAACACTACCAAAGTTGGTATTGCCATACCATGTAATTGTGTTTTCTCATAATATAGTTTGAAGATTTCAATTTGTTGTAAAAAAAATGTGTACAGTGATGTGCGAAATCAGCATTGCAATAAAATATCACCCGAGCAATACTTGTCCTTATACCCAAACAGATAAATATAATATAAATATGTAATAGTTGTAACACAGACTATCACAACTATTTCAGCCGAGCCACAAGCGACTCTGCTGCTCGCTCGCTTACTACTTTAACATTTACATTTAGAACGGCAAACGTGAGTAAAGAGAGAGAGAGAGAGAGAGAGAGAAAGAGGAGAGTAAGGAGAAAAGGACAGGGATGTACAGCGTGGCATAGCTATACGTATGGCGACGCGTCGGGGGCTTGCGGCTGGCATGAATTATTCAAGAGAGCCTAGACAAGAAACTCGCCGCGCGCCTTCGGTATACCCTCTTTACTCGCTATTTCTCCTTCTTCGCTCCGCTCTCTTTCTCTCTCTCTACTCCTCTTTCTTCTCCTGCAGTTCCCCCTTTTCGCCTACACCATCGTGTGTGTATATTTCTTTGCCGACGCAGCACTCGGCTTCCTTCTTTTTCCCCTCACTTTTCCCAAGGGCCGAAGTTCAGACTTTTAATTATTTTTCAGCAACCTCAACGATTTGCATGACCGAGGGCCAATGCTTGCCAATCGATATGGTTTCGTAAATAATCGTGGCGTGATTTTTATCTGATTTCTGGTGTTACTGCGTACTGTTAATATACGTAAACGTGATTCCGTTCATTGTTTCTCGCTTGCAAAAATAAGTAGGATAAAGACAACTAATAGTATATCTGCCCACTTGCGTAGGTACATGCAGATAGTCCAACGTGAGTTTCAAGAGTAAAATAGAGGGTGATCCTCGAACGGTATTTCGTTTTCTTTTCTTTTAACAAGAAAATTTTGAAACTTGTCTCACAAAACAGTACCACCTGCACTCGAAAAATATTTTTATTTCTTGGCAAACAAAACGACATGTCAGACAGAAAGAGGAAGAAAAGAGCCGCAAAAAGGAAATAACAGCGGCCCAGCTAGGCAACAATGCATCCATAAGGCCGTTGGATTTCCGATCGGCAGATGTGGAACAAATGCCTCGGCACTATTCACGGGAAGAAATTTAAAGTGCATCAAACCGCATCCAAGACGTACTTTTCTTCTTTCTCAATGCTTAATGCACTATTTTCTGGATTGTAGTAACAAAATGTTCTCATACATCCTAACTATAGCTTTCCAAATCGGTACACCTAATTAAGCGTAGATTATTAATTTCATGAAAAATCATTCACTCTGTGGTTTGAACAAAGCATACCTTAATTTTTATCCACCCTTGGAACTAATTTTATTTTGGTAAATTATGAAAAGCTGTTATTCGAATTTATCATACGATCTCTCAAATGACATATTTATAATACGAGTAGCGTTCCAAAGGCATACAAGAATCCAAGTTTTGATGTTTTTTGTGTAATCACACGAAATGGAAAAAGGAGAAAGGAAGTTAGTTTCAGCCTCTCTCGCTCTCCAAACACTTTCTCGATGAAAGTCAAAGAGCCGCATATTCATTTTCCTGCACCCACCCAAGTTTTCGTGTATCCTATTCGCTAAAATTCAGCCGCTATTGGCACTTTGACGCGTATTCTTATGGAATGTTGTCGACAGTCACTTGTTGAACCACTTTGACCCGCAGAATTACGAATGGGGACAGCATCGGAGAAGCTCAGAGCGAGTAGTCTATAGACGCCAGACGCAACATAACTAAGTACAGCTAAGATGCTTGCACGGGTATAAGTACGTATCTGACTTGTACCTACATGAAAACGTAACGTGGCAAGGAGATAGAAATGGTGGGACATTATATTATGTAAAAGTCAGTGCGTCAATGAGAGTGAAAGGCACATTGAGCAAAGTATATCATGCACGAAGGTATAATTAATATTCTTGTACATGTCTTTGCTCTTTGTCGATTCGTATACCCCGTGGGTGCGTGTAAGCTCCACATAAGGCTTATGTGGGGCAGATAAATGTGGAACGGCTGTCGCTCCAGATTCAGCGTTCGGCTACGGTGTATAGCTGCATAAGTACCACGAGCATAAGAGCGTTTTCGTACACGTTATACTCGCGATGTGTATGACTTTTGACTTTGGAGCGGGATACTTACGTACGAGTTGGAGTAAACAAGCAAACGGTACGTGGAAGCGAAAGAAAAGGGAAAATCATCAAACAGCTCCGGGAGTTCGGTCATTTCGTTCTTCCAAATTCAAGAGGCCGGATTACCATGTGTTGGTACACGCCATTCATCTTGTCGAACTATGCGCGCTGTGCTTGTTTGGTAAAACGGGATTCATAAAAACAAATATTTCATTCGCACATAGTTTTTTTTTATAATTACTCACATCACCAGAGTTGAACAAGAGCCTTTTTTTATTCAGTATAAAAATAATGACATTTGAGTATGGATAAAGAATTTCAATGTAAATGTACATTTTCTTGTCCTTCTTGTATTCGGGTTCAACTCATGTCGTCCACTGCACCACCTGTCCCTTTTCTCATCCGATGCTCCGCTACCACATGCTCAACATGAGTGAACCTCAAATTGTTTCTCTGCTTGTCCCTTTTACTTCTAGCGCTGTAATCCTTTTCCCTGCTGACTCTGTAGAGGCTTATACAGCTTTGAATTAGTGCCGTGCACCAGCACCACTAAATCTGCATTTTTTCCTCTCCCCTGGCTTTTTTTACCATTAAAGCCTTCCTACATCTTTTTTTAATTGATCGACACACTTTTTCAATTCCACAAGATTTACGTTCTCTTCGTCCGTGCCCCTTTCACTATTACGTTATTCGGCGTCGACTGTGACTTATCGTTACTTTTTACAGCATTATTTTCATCTCCTTTGGTCACCGTCCTCCAAGTGGAGAAGTACCACTTACGTTAGTAATAGGGGCATTGTACAACAATAAGTTGTACTGCTCTATTATTTTAGTGATTTCTTTAGATAATTCGACCAATTCGAGTTAAAAAATTTTAAAGATACTTTTTTAATTGATTTGTCGAGCAATTACAAATCCGATGGTATACACAAAAATAGGGCTTATCCATTGGTTAATTTTTTGCTGAGAGAAAATTATGAATGCCATGGATGGAAATCTGTTTGGATAAAAATCTATCTCACACGAGCAACGTTCCCCCGCTGCTTGTAAGTACCCCGAAACCAAATTAAAAATTAAATCGAGCAGTACTCAATTCATTTTCTGGACCCCATCCTCGTGGCATTAGTACGTCATTGTCAAATCTCCGCTACCGACGACACACACACGCGCGCGCGCGCGCGCAAGGCACAAAAGTAGAGCCGAAAATACCCAGACACGGAGCGACGCCCGTGTCGTTCATCGCTGCGTAGCATGTATAACTTTGAATTCAAGCCAGGAATAGAAGAGAGGAGGCGAGAGGGAGATACAGAAAGGGGGAGAAGAGTCAAGGAGAAATGTATACCGAGCGAGAGAGAGAGAGAGAGAGATAAAAAAAGTTTGCAGGAGTGAGGAGAGTAAGCGTCAGCCGGTGCTTCGTCACCGGAAAGTGTAATCGGAGTACACGAAGCTAAAGTACAGTGGAAGCAACTACCGTAAGCCTGACTATGTGTGCGCTGTGGGTATATATGTGTGTTAGGTGTACATACGATACTGCTGCTCTAGATGAAATTTCTGACTGTATATAATACTTATCACTTGAATCGTCGAGCGGTTTTCGACGCGATCACGCTCGAGCGCATCATTTTTTCTATAGTTGCAAACTTTGTTAGCTGCTGACACCATTTACGATGTGTCTTTTTTTTTTTTTTTTTTGTGGAATTTTGTCTTTCAGGTTGATGATGAATAGAAACACATGTGTACACTATTGAAGTTACGTGTCGAGTACCTTGACTTACCCACCCGCGTTTCCTGGCATTTATCCTCAAATCGAGGCTGCCTCGATACTTGGCCAACTTTGTATCATCCATTGAACCTGTAGAGTCAACGAATAGCGAGAAGCAATTGCCCCGACTTGGTCCTGCAATCGCATAAGCAAGGCTTGACTTTTGGAGCAAAGAAGCGGTGAAATTCCAGCTACTGGGTAATTCTTTTACAAATCGAACACCTGCCTGATCAACACCTCTTCGATTTGGCTGAAACTTTTTTTACAGATTCTATGTCGAAAAAAAAGAGATGCGTGTCAGAGGAATTTTGCTTTCTTTGCATATTTTCGATAATAGAAGTGATCGAACATTTGAGAATGGCAAGTTTTTTGGCTCGGAGACTTATTTTCTTAAATTCATAGTTCCGAATCTTTAAGAGCTACAAAATTATCACCAATTGCACTTTTGTAGCTGACGGATGAAACTTTAAGAAAAAAATTTTTTTTACAAAAAATACTAACAAATTTATATTGTTATTAACAATTTAATTGTTAAAACCGATTTTTAACAAACGCCCCCAAAAGGAATCAAGTTTTTAGTAGTTTCATCGCATTCTCTGTCAAATTTTACGTCAAAGACATGTTTTTAAAATATGGTACCATTCCAATTATTATTGTTAAAATATTAATTTATGTAGCGCGTAACGGCCAAAAAATGATTTTTTGCTAATAAATTGAAATCTGTTCATCGTATAAAAAAAAGTTAAATGTAAAAGTTGTAGATAATTGACAGATCTACAACTTTTGTGAAAAATTTTTTTTGACATAACCTCAAAATTTCAAATTAAATTGCAAAAAATGTAAAAAATCAGCTTTGTAACAATTATTTCTTAGCAATTTGCACAGACAATAATTTATGGGTAATTTATTTTGAATCGAATCTCCTGACATGTTAGAAAACCAATCTTGATTGAAAACAAAATTATTATCAAGCGTTGAAAAAAAATCTATCCAGTGCGTAACTTTGACATGTGGGATTTACTTCATATTTTAAAATTATTTTTGTTTTCGGAACTTCGTTTTTTAGCATTCATAATTGTTTCTTGCATGGTTTTTTGGTTTAATATTGGTTTTTAAATTTTAGCATATTTTTAAAATTTCGCGGGGAAGTCCGCCTAAAGTGAGATCCGTAATCCATAGTGATCTACACGCCACACCCGTACATTCACTAAACTAAAAGTTCGTTGGCTGTCGGATCAGCTTTGCGCTGGTTTTCGTCTGCTGCCAAAGCATTTCCTTTCTCACGTTAAAGTTTAAAGTAATAGAATTCTTTATTCATAAGTGTCCGCTTCGTTTTGTATGTCAGTGTACAAATGTCACGTAAAGAAGCACGATCATTGCAAGGTACTATTATTAGATCTGACCGATGTTTTAATCCCTTTCAATTGAGACATCATGCTACAAGTGCTTCTGAACTGAGAAAAGTGAACGAAAATCAACTCCGAGCGTTAAATTTAAGAATTTCTTCAGAGACATTGGAACAAAAAATTTGTACTTCGTGCCGCGTACGAATTGGAAAGATAAAAAATGCAGACGAACGAAAGAATGAAAATGAACAATTCGAATTGGTAAGTGTAATGCTTGGCATGTTTTATTGTGTTTAGAGATACCTAACCTTTCGTTTCCATAAATCAGCTGAGTAACCCAGTGCATAGTTACAGCAGCACTATTCCATTACTGAGCGAACTCCTTTAACTCTGTTTAGCTTATTACCCAAGCGGAAATTTTTTTTGTCTCACAATTGTTATAAGCAACTATTACAAAAA
>NW_019379589.1:2562695-2618068 GCF_000648655.2 Copidosoma floridanum
TTAATTAAGAATAATAATAATAATAATAATAATAATAATAATCTTTGAGTACTCTCGGTACTATGCCTAATGTGTAAACACGACTGGCTGTACTGTCGTTCCTGTGTAACCCAATGTACGTATGTCTAAGGAAAAAATTCGCGTGCTCTTGTGTTGCAGAAAGGATAAGCATCCGAAACAGCCGCAAGCGACGCACGAGCGAGGGTTCGACGTGCGACAAGAGCGAGCCCGCGGAGCCGGTGCTCCCGCAGTCGCCGCAAGAGGACCGCGAGAACAAGGGCCCCCAGTTGGGCAAGCCGAGCAACAACAACCGTACCCCCCGCACCGCCGTCCTCGAGGAGGCGAATTTGTCACCGGCGAGCCCCATCGCGGCGACTAAGCTCCGCCAACGGCGCGTACCCGGTCTCAAGCCGACTAGCAGCACCCACCGCCCGGTAGCCGCCGACCAACAGCGCCCGGTACGCAGAAAGACCCGCCTGCAGCAGGAGGCCAAACTCGTTGACGAGAGGCCACCCTCCAGGAGGGAGCGACAATCACTGCTCAGGCCCGCCAAGGAGCCCAACACCCAAGACAAAGCCCAGCAGCAGAAAAAGCTAAAAGAACAGGAGGAAGAAGAAGAGGAGGAGGAGGAGGAGGAGGAACCCGTGAGGGAGGACAGCAAGTCAAGGCAGGACTCGTTGATCAAGCGGCTGAGGTCGAGTCTCCTGGCCGACAAGCGCCGAGCCGAGCGCAAGCCCAAGGAAGCCGGGGACGACCAGCCGAAGCTCGAGCCCAAAGAGGACGGCGACGAGGGCGCCAAGGACCAGAGTCCTGAATCCGCACTTTTGCTCGGTGAGAGTGAGCTCTGCAAGGACGAGGAAAAGCAGAGCTGCTCGGGAGTCGTGAAGCTCGAGGAAGTAGCCAGGGTGGATGGCAAGGACACGGCCAGCGATGCCCTGCCCAATGGCCAGCAGCGCCCAAAGTCCGAAGAAGATTGTCTCGGCGAGGGACCAACGGAAGCCCCGACGGTGCGAGGAGCATTTCTGTCCAATGGTGACGGCAATGGCTGCGGCGACACCGCCTCCCCGCAACTGTTGAAAGTCGAGGTCAAGGAGGAGGAGGAGGAGGAGGAGGAGGGAGGAGGGGAGAAAAAGAGGCCTACCAGCCGGAGCTCATTAGAAACGGAAAAGGTCCGTCCGAGTGTGGACGGTAGACCGAGCGCCCTGAGCACCGGCGACCGCGGCCTGCTCCTCGAGCAGGAGCAGGAGCGAAGTCGCCACAACGAGAGTCCCGTCATCCTCGTCGAGCGGCTCAACCACAACAATCCCCGCCCGGCGTTGCCCCAATCCTCCCAGCACCATCACCAGCGTTATCAGCAGCCAGCCCCGCCCCAGGTTGGAGCTGCCACCACCGTCGCTGGCTATCGTCCCTCCCAAGCTCTGTTGCACCGCTACCAGGTCGAGCACCAGCTGCACTATCCGCACGGTAGCCCCCACCTACTGGAAGCCCAGCAGCATCACAACCAACAATCGGGGCGAAGCGGCGGGAGCGATGAGGTCGGCATGGAGGTCGTGGAGCCCCGCGAGGCCGGAAGAGCCAGCGGTTGCTCCACACCGGGTGTCCACGCGACGAGTGGGGTTCCGGTGTCTCAAGCCGGTGGAGGTAGTTGCAGCAGCAGCAGTAGCAGTAGCAGCAGCAGCAGCAGCAGCAGCAGCAGCAGTAGCAGCAGCAGCAGCAGTAGTAACGGCAACGGCGGCATCAGGCCCACCAGTTACGGTGACAGTGGGAGCGACAGCGGGGTCGGCTCGTTGAGGGGCGCGAGCTCCGGGGACGAGCGCAGTGGTAGCCGAAGCTCGGCTTTGAGCGCGGAGGAGGTCAGCGCGACGCCCAATTCCCAAGTGCCGAGTGGTGGCAAGCCCACGGCTACCCCGGCCCACGTCTGGCACGTGCAGAGCGTCCAGCACACCTCGTTACTCATGGCTCACCCATCGCAGGCGCCCGTCGCCGTGCCACCTGGGCCACCGGCCTCGGCCTCGGCGGCAGCGGTCGCGGCGGCGGCTTACCAGAGCGGAGCTAGCCCCGGGCCGCCGCATCATCACCCGGGACTGGCCCAAGAGATGCTGTGGAGGCAATCGAGGTACCACATACCCCTGCCGCCCGTCATGAACGAGGTTCTCGCCGAAAGGGACAGGCACGAGAGGATACTCAGGTAAGTGTCGACTCATTCTGGTTTTCCTTCTTTTTTATTCTACCTCGTCGCCATACTAGCCTCGTAACCTATTTATGTTTACTATACGTGCTTACCATCCACAACAATATTATTGTTTTTTTTTTTTTTTTTTTCTTTATGTACGATTACAATTTATATTGATCCATCTCAGGCGAAAAAATATGAATCAAAGGATATTATTAATGTGCAAACGTAGATTCTTTAAACCTTTAAATTCGAAAAAGCAAGCGTAGGGAGAATAAATTGTAGATAGAATGGATACGTATCATTTAATACGCAACTTGGTTGACCATGGCAGTAAATATCTTTTTTTTTTTTTTTTTAAATAACAGTCGCGTGTGTAATCATCAACACATCAGTCACATCTCGAAATCTTAATGATTGACTTTAAGATAAACTGCATAGACCCTAGATATAGTACACCCAAGGTCGAAAGATTAAACATTAAGATTATTATGAAATCTAAAAACTTTGTGTACCGAGTGATTTTACGTTAAAAATTGTCTCAGAATGAGTTCGTGATATAACACATTTAACTGTGGGATACCAATTAAATTTTGAATATTAGCTGGGCACCTGCATATTTGCAGTATAAAAAATTTTATAGTTATTTTTACCATCCACAACATTTGTAGCAACATCTACACTAAGTTCAGATAGATCGAGAAATGACAAACAACTGATATCACAGTTGAGATTAAGAAAAGCAAACGGATGTGAAATGGTACGAAGCTTGAATTGCCGTCATTATGCACTTGATTAATTACGTACCGTATAGATTACTCAACTGTATCAAGACGGCAACTAATTATGCAACTTGAAACATTTGAATCAATAAAAATGTAAACACGTTTTTTCTCGAATATCAATATGTTATTAGCTCAAGTATGTGTCACCCATTTTTTTTTTTTTTTTTTTTTGTTGCTTTCATCATTGATTATATTTTTGACGAGGAAAAGAATCTCACTCGAAAACAGTGTGTTTTTTGCTCAACTCACACATTTTGCAAAAGCGATAAATAAGAATGAAAAATCATTCTCGTTTTCGATAAAATCATCAACATATCCGAGTATTTCTTTGGGAGGGGGGGGGGGGAGAAGTGGGCGCGCCAGTCTGGCATAAATAATAAAACGGGATTACGCAAGGCCGAGAGAAGGGTCACTTTTTGTTGTTCAATACGCCAACAGTCGAGCGCCGATTTATACGTCCGAAGGTCACTCCTGTAACGAATAACACCTCTCTTGATGTACCCGACCATGCGACGTAATACGGTAATCTAATGCCTACGTCTTTCTTCTCTAGAAATCGGCTTAATAACTCGGGAGCGAAGAAACAAAAGAAAAGAAAAAAAATCAACGTATACATAGATACCTGTATGATGATCTCCGTAGTCCGTGTTTCCACATTACTATACCACGAAACAATGGCGTGATGGATTCAAATGGCTTGTTCCTTTCCTCCTCCGTTACACAGGTGGGAAGGCTTTCTTTTCACGTATTGTACAGATATTCGCGGTGCCCCTTTTCTGCGCCTATTGCTATGTTCCGGAAATAATGTATGGGCGAATATAATGGATCATTGAAAGCAGTCTGTGTTTCGGAGAATCGCCAATGATTGAAAAGTATTATTTATTACACACATTTACGCAGGAGTTAAGTAGTGATACAGGAAGTGGTGGTGGTTCTCCTTTTACAACGTCACCGATTTATTCGCAAAAAAATCTTGCCTAGTACAAAAGATTCCCTCGGGTGTACTCGTATTCTACTCACGCAATATTTAGCTTTGATTCCTCATACAACAAGTATAACTTGAACTGTTTACTTACTACGATGCCAGGGTTTTTTTTAAATCAAATATTTCCAGAATTCTTTTTCAATTCATTTGTTAATTTTTACTATTATTTAAATTAAATTACGAATGTGAGGTTGTAGGAAGACTAAAAGATTTGGCTTCAATGAATAGTACAGCAAAACTGCAGTGAACTAAAAACAAAAAAACAAAAATCGTACATGATTCGTCTTTGCACTTTTTCTTCGCCGGTTCGTCCATTCGTTTGTATTGTTCTGCATCATTGGTGCACAAAGCACGTCTTCCTTTTGCTGTTCTGTACATGTGTCTACATTAAAATTCATACGTGTTTCTATGTTCACGCCAGGTCGTGCACACATTTGTACATGGAATACAGAGAGAGAGAGACGGTGGGGCGAATGCAAGCTCAAGTGGGAAAAAAAAGAAAAAGAATCGAGGTGTATAGGTAAGCAGCGTTTTTTTTTTTTTTACTCTGTCGTGAGTCACTTTTCGGGTAAATAGGAGTGGAGAGCACGAAAATACCCCCGGCAAGACCTAATGGCAAGTCAACCTTCTTTTTTTTGTTTCTTAATCTTATCTTTTTTTTTATTATTTAAATCACCAACGCTGCAAAAAATAGGTATGATACGAGTTCATTTATAAATAAACATACATCGACCGAGCGAATGGCATAGGTATGGTTGTTTTTCTCACAGCAGTGAAACTTTGTTTACATCATGTGCCGTTTAGTTTTTAGTTCATACATCGTCAAATATTTGCCATCTCTAATAGATTCAGCGAAACATCCACGAGTTGCATTAACGAGATCTATTTTCACTGCCAATTTAGTCAAATTTGTCGATTTGTAGTGATAAAATTTCAGCTCATCCAATCGATAGCTATATTCACTGCAAATCGATAAATGTGATCGACTGATTCAGTTTAAGCAATTACATTTTTGTGGTCTCCAATGGTCGTGCGACTCGCATTACTTTCCATCTACTTTTATTCCACTGGTGCAGCATCAAGTAGTGATTAAGCATGAAAAAATGACCTATACTTAAAAGGTGCTCGAAAGTTGTAGGCAGGCATGGTATAACAATACAACTGGCATTGTTTGTGTTTGCCGATTTAACTACAATCGAGGGAGCAGTTTCATCTCGATGACCCGTACTTGTCCCCCCCACCGTATATTACGTTTGTCAAAGGGTTCGTAAACCACGTGCCACGAGGGATAAACTCTTCCAGAAAACTACGTCCAACAATGACATGTTATACGACTAGCCGGCACGCCCGTAAATTCGATGCCAAACTATTTCTCAAGCAGTACGCTCGGCTCCTGCGCTAATTTTTATTGGTATAACTGTTGTTGGGTTAAAGAGACAAAAAAAAGTGTAAAAACAGAAATACTCCTCGAACCGAGTGAAACGTTTGACTCAGAAAGTTCTTCAATCTCATTTTCTGGCACTAGAGTCCTAAAGCTGCTTTTCAAAACAAATTTTTCAAGACAGCGCTTTCTCACTAAAAAATTTCAAACGGCGATAGTGGTTCTTTCCTCGATATCTCGATGTGTGAGTGATGCCAAATATCGCCCATCGAGCTACCTTTTAGAGGTATTCTTATTTATATGGTATGTATCCACAGTGCAGGGGGTAAATCAATTGTTTGTACTTGTTTTTGAAACTTACCGAGAAATTTACACCAAATTTATTCTCTCCATAACGTAGATGTGATCGACTCTTCCCAAGATATTCTCCTTGTTTGTTTTTATCTGATCTGATATAAAGCAACACACGTAACTCTTCTATCTATAAAATGTTATTGAGCATACAGGTCTTCAAACAGTTGACGTTTCTCACGCCAATACTATTTTGGTAGCAAATAAGAATTCATTGGTGATAAAAAAATATGTAAAAGAAATTCATTTGTATTGAGGATACATTTTCTCGTTGCCCAAGTAATGACACTATTATGCAAAAATTAATGAGTATGAGTATTAGTAGGACAAAGCAGAAAGAAAAACTGAAATAAAAAATTTTAACGAACATCGTTCAATCGAATAAATTAAAGTGCGACGAAAAATTTCAGACTGTAATGTTTCATAAAACAGTTTCCAGAGGTAATTTATAAAAATTGCGATTCACCCTAAAGACGATGCTCGCCTGTGATATTCTCTTTCAAGCCATTAACAACGTACACGTCCGCCTTTTCGACTATATCTTTCAATTCTTTTCACCACCACATCTACAGCAAGCTTTTTCTTGCTTATTCACCGCATGACCCAATCCGAAATTTCGCGGGAGATCACACGAGTTCCCAAAGTTTCCTCCGATTTTCCAGCGAAAACCAATAAACAAGTCTCGATAATGCGGCACGCCAAACGTGACCAAAGGTTCAATACCTAGCCAAAATTTTGCAAATGCCTCACGCGGCTTGGTGCATCAGTGGCATGTATACATACACATGTACACACGTAGCAAGTACTCATGTATAGTCCCCTCGTTGGCCGACCCCTCGTTATTATCTTCCGAGCTCTCGGGAGGGCAAACTGGCTCCCCTGCCCCTCTATCTTGGCGCTCTCTCTCTCGCCCCTTTTTCGCATTTATTCTCTCTCTTGACCAGCTCCACGGACTCGTCATACCGGTTTGCTCGTGCGGCCGCAGAAGAAGGAAGGGGCCAGGAGAGCGCAAAAGAAGCAGATGAAGATAAATAGAACCGAAAGCGCGAACGCAAAGCGTGCACATATACGTATGTATATAGTACGTGTGCAGCACTTGTGTCTTCTTTCTTTCTTTCTTTCTTCCTTCCTTTCTCTCCTTCTTTATTCACGACCTTGTGCCCGAATGCCGACTCGGAGCCGCGTCTCGTTCCTTCGTCGTTTTACTCGCCGTCGCGCGGGCGGACCCCTTTCTTTTTTCCGTCAACCAGCCCTCCTCTGTTTCTTTCATCATTGTCCCCCCCCCCCCCCAACGATTTCGAGCTCGTGATTTCACTCGCGTGACTGGGGCACTTTACGCATTTCCGTGGGGGATGATCGATCTGACCCGGAAAATATGAGCCAGATCACATGCGCAATGCGAAACAAGTGTCTTCTTGCCTATTAAAAAATCACATCGTGTTTCGTCACGGGCATATTATGGTGATTAAAATAGTGATGTTTCTCCATGGTATGCCCTTAAAATCCTTACGTGGTGCCAAGAGAAGCTAAACTCGCGATGGTTCAAACGAGATTGAGGACTCTCGCTAGCTGTTTCTACCCCCGAGTGTCCAATGTTTACGTATTTTGTAGGTGATGGATATGCTTTTCATTTCGGATAAAAAAAGCTGCCTCGCGTTAGGAAACGAATAATAATACAAAACAGTTGGTGTTATTGTCAGATTTCGTATCGACATCATCTTACGTTTCCATCGCGTGCACGAGCAGAAAGACGAAATCATAATGCTAATGCAAAAGTACGAAAGTATGAACAATAATCTTGAAAAATTATACGAGCCAGCGGACGAAGGGGGCATTGCGCGCCTCATCGACACAGGTGTTTAACCCATTACAAAAGAACAGTACAACTTACTCGAAAATAAATATGTGTACACGTGTAAAAGCACAGATGGGCCCACAGGGGCAAAAAAAACCATCTCTAATAGATTCAGCGAAACATCCACGAGTTGCATTAACGAGATCTATTTTCACTGCCAATTTAGTCNAATTATAAAGGTTTTTTGCGAGCAAACGCCAGGTGGTGTGGGTACCTATATACTTTTACATAATACGCGTTTCTTGCAGTAGATACGAGAGGGGGGGGGCAGTACACCATACATCTACTCAACCGCTGACTGCCCAATTGTGCTTATTTACGCAAGGCTTCTTCTCTTTATTTTTCTCTTTCACTTAATTAGCAAGTATGCACGTGAACTATCATCATCGTTGTTGTTAAGTACAGTTTATTGCATCTTATACATTTACACATAATTATGAATAAAAAAAAAAAAAAAATAGCTCGTTTTAATGTACAAAAGGTGGGTGTTTTTTTTTTTTGTTTTTTTTTGTTTTGTTTTATACATATGCTTGTACAGCGTTTGGCCTCAGTCGGAGAAATCGTACTCTCAGGCGCTTTTCACCGTAACGGGGAGTATAATTTTACGCAAGCAACGCTTACGATCACGAGGAGCGTATATTCCCAACGTATCGAGACACATGTGTTTGCAACCAGCTCAGCATCAGCAACGATCGGACGCTCACTCGTGTGCTTGGTGTAAAAAAAAAAAAAAAAAAAAAAACGCGCTTTTTGACACTTACCGGGAGAGTTGCGCGTGTAAAATTTAGGTCCGCTTTATATCGTGGAAAGCGTCATGTACTGTGTCTACAACGATCCAAGCAGTAATCATGCCCCGACGCTGACGCCTGCTTCGATCTATTTACCCACATGATACCGCACACACACACCGTACGTATAAATACACCGTAGGTGTGTAAGGTAGAGTGTACTCCTCGGCGAGGAGGATGCCCCTCTTGCTCGGAAGACCTGATCGAGAGCCAAGTGTGCATATACGTATCTATAGGTGGATGTGGGGCTGTGGTAAAAGGAAAAAGGAGGTACGTGCCGCGGGGGGAGCCCGTCGTCGTCGTGAGCAAGAACTCGTCGAACCGGTTTCTCTCGCTCGCCTCCGACGCGCCTATTTTGTCGAGGCTCTCTCTCTCTCTCTCTCTCTCTCGACCCAACTCGTCTGCGGCAACTATACCGATACCCATGCCTCGCCATGCACATTATAACACATGTATATATATACATACGTACGGGCTGCGTGGTTCGTTCGATGGCTTGCGGAAGGAGACGCGAATTATGGCTCTGCGTAAGAAAGAGAGCTTCGGCAGCTCCTTTCTCGTGTTCTCTCGAGGGTTTTTTTTTTTTTTTTTTTTTTTCTTTTCTTTTCCTTTCGTCTTCTCCCTGACTTCCTTGGCGATGGGAGCCATACGTTTGTCCGGGGACTCGGATAGGAATCGCTCGTCCGTTACATTATAACTACAGGTGTGTTGTTGTCGCTGCTCTTGTTATTTTCATCTTGTGTACGTGTTGAACTTGTCCTTGTTCATGTCGGCGCATTAAATGACGAAAATAGGCGTAAAATCATAGGTATCCGTACGATTCGATTTCTTGGCTGATTCTTTCTTAACGATCCTTCATTTCGACTCACACCAACCGAGCGACACGTGCACTCGAGGTTTTCCAGTACTTGGTTGTGACATTTTGAAAAATCCCTTGTGGCAATACCATACCTTTCGATACGCGTAAATCACCTGATGAATAATTATTGGTAAGCACTGCTGACGTATGGTGCCCGTTGATTTTCCCTTTGGAGAATGAAGGCGTTGCACACCCACGGACTGCCGTGACAAGCCCCACCAGGACTCGAAATGATAAATTCTACTTACCCACTGCCGCGCGCAAACGAGGAAAACGAGATCGATGGAAACGTTTTGAGTAGGGTGACTCTCGCGCGCGTGCAAACGACCGGTTTACGGCTCGACCATAGCTTCGTCATCGACGATTCTCGACTCATCGTGCATATACATTTTCCACGCGCTAAAGCATTTTCTGACTTATATATACCTACGTGTTAATGACGGAAGAAACGTCTTTGGGATTTCTGGCTGGTCCATGATGCAGGGATGTTTTTGAGGCTCCGAAAAATAATATTCATTCAACGATTGATTTTTTTTCTTCAAAGGTACGTCATATTTTATCAAAAAAAAAAAAAAAAAAAAAAAAAAAAAAGGGTGGTAGTTCTACTGTGACTAATGTCTCGAAAATGTATCCCTCAAATGAATTTCTAATCGGCATTTCTTACCATCAATTTTTTCAATTACGCTGCATCACGCAATCGTGTTGATATCTGTACCTCGTCTAGNCGCGTATGCGTACGTACACATGACGCCCGTATGCTGGTAGAAGGAAGGCGAGAGAAGGAGGAAGCAAAAGATAGGGGAAAAAAAAAAAAAAAAAAAAAAAGGGTGGTAGTTCTACTGTGACTAATGTCTCGAAAATGTATCCCTCAAATGAATTTCTAATCGGCATTTCTTACCATCAATTTTTTCAATTACGCTGCATCACGCAATCGTGTTGATATCTGTACCTCGTCTAGTACCCCAAATAAAAATATTTTACATGTACATATCTTTGAAAGTACGTTCTGCAAAAATGATGTATTTTATTTCGAGATCGGTATGTTCGAATCAGTTCAAAGCATTTTATGGAATAAGATTTCGGGGGTGTCCTTTGTTTGAAGATGTTACGAAATTAATTAAAAATACACGAGCAAGTTTTAGCCTGACGTTTATTGTCCTTTCTATGCTGCTTGGTGGCGAAGCAGCTCGATCGTCTTTTTTCGCGCCTCCTTTCGCTCCAGTTACACTTGCTCAGCGTCTTTGCTTGCAACTCCACACCACCGTCATTGTATATACATATACGTATACGTTGGGTGCTTTTGGCTTTAGCTTCGTCGTCTTCGCAGTTTACGTTACTTGCAGCTGCTGACCTTTCTCTCTGTCTGCCTTTTTCTTCCTCTCTTTGCCACATAATAATTGGAGTCCTGATGGATTTCACGCGAGGGTATTTTCACTTCAAGTTGTCTGAACAAACGGTTCGTGACATTACGTAACTTTGACAACCTGTAATCATAATTATACAAAGTAGCTGTCACACAAATCATTGCATTGTAGTTTCTATGAATTTTTGAATTTTTATCCGAAAACAAGCAAACATGACTTTAACTAGTTTATAGAACTCAATATGTTCTTAAAACAATGTTATATTGTGAATCAAAAGTATTCCATTGCGTCAAAAAATTGTTTTTACACCGAAACAATTGGTATTTTGGCTTCTGAGCCTGCCAAGCGAAAGAAAAACAAAGTGTTTTTTGGTGGGTGAATAGAAAAAGGGTTCATTAACCATATATATATATACAACAGAAAAAATCGGTAGACGTTTGTTTTCAACAGTCGTTTGAGCAAATCGTTACGAACGTTTCTTTTACATGGTCACTCTCCATCAAATAAGATCGTATCCATTAGTGGAAAGACCTGCTACTTTTTTTTCTCGCTTGATTGATATAAGAACGGATAACAAAGGAAATTGTCTGGGTGTTGGAGAAAGGGAAGTAGGAAAAAAAAAAAGTAGGCACAAAATAGCTGCCACTGAAACAATAATATCATGTATAAAAATTATTATACTAGAATAACGAAATAGTATTATTTCGTGTCGTTTAGAACTGTTTATTGTTTACTATGTTCAGCAATTTTGAATACTGTAGATATTGTGAAAATGAGGTAACAAAGACGGTAAAATTAGACGCGTAGGAGTTTGAGAAAAATCCAGCAATAACATTGAGTCGCTAAATTAGTCTGTTCACTTGCAAGAGCTGGAACTAACAACGTATACGCATGTGGATACAACTCGGCGCGGCCACCTATGTATACGTGTACTTTACATTATTTGTATATAATACCTTGAGCGAAAAACGTGGGGAAAGAGCAAGCGATTTATGCATCTGCCCATTATTTTTTCCATTCTCTCTCTCTTTCTCTTTTCTCGAGATGCTTGACCGGGAGGTGTAGGCGCAACCGGTTTTGCTACCAGGCTCTCTTCCTCCTGTTACTTCGACTTCTTGTATTTCCTTTGTTCGCTAAGGTTGTTTTTCCTTTGTTTGCAACAGTTTATACATCAAAACACATTTTAGTAAGAAACAATAATAACCAAACCACTAAATTTATTTTTTTTTTAATTTTACTTTTTCGCTTAAGGCACCACTGCTGTATTTTCCTCAAGAGCACAAAGTACACGATTTCAATGTACTTATTTTTAAAGTAGCGAACTATTTTCAATTTTTTTTTTTTTTTTAATAGTATTCTTCAATTAATACCAAATCTATTATAGATTTGTCAAATGATACGTTCTTTTGCAATCTCATGGTATAGGGTGTCAGTTATTGTAGTGGAAAAAAGGAGCTTGTAAAAAATGTTATTCGATGATCAGACGAATGTGAGCAACTACTCGTTGTCCTCGTCGCAATTTATTTTTCCATCTTCCTCGACATAACTCTATTCTCTCGTTTTATTATTGGCGTTGGCAATGTGAACCATTGAACCGCGCTGTTGAGCCGATAGCGACCAATTAATCCGCTTTCGAAACGAGATACGTCGTACGCGCGACCTCGTAAAGTTCAACACGTTATAATTATATACACATACACACACGGATAAATGAGATATGCCCCCATCACTTTTTGCTTTTCCTCTCCACCTTCCTCTTTCTTTATCAACGAAAAGTTGCGAGCCAGAAGCAAATCTTATCTCGAAGCTCCTCTCCCTCCTCTCTTGCCTTACAAACAATTTATGGTCTTGTTTATGAAGCCACGGAGCACCTCTGCTTCGTAACTCTTTCGTTTTTAACATTGTTTGCGCGCAATGTATATTCACAGTAGAGCCAACTTTGGTGATCGATAGAAAAAACTCTTTTTTCCGCCCATTTGCTGGACCTTCGGATACGGTATTTAAAGCATTCATGAGCGTTTGCACGAGTTGGAAAAGTTGATAACTATCTCATATACCTCCTCCTCCTCCTCTTTTTCCTGTGACTTTTTCTTAAGCTTAAAAGTAAGGCACTTCAATTCACTCGAGTAAGTTATTGAAGTAGCGACAGGCACGAGTTTGTCAAAGTGGCGGTCGACTTTATTTTTGTATTGTCCGTTTGCCATTGCTGGAAGGGTCAAAGATCAAGTAATTAGCTTTATATGAAAAAGAAAAACTTATCTTAAAAAAGGCCACATGTAAATATAGAGCAGTGGTAGCAGCATGGCAAAGGTCAAAAAAACAAAGAGTCTAAAGTAATAAGGGTATACACGTTTTTCCATTTCGTTCGATTCGTCTGTAGGGCAAACTTTTGGACATTTAAAAATTCCTATGTTTAAGAATGGCCTACAGGACGATTCCGAGCAAAAGGGAACAGATGAGCTGAAACATGTAAAGGCGTTTCAAACGAGCATAATAGAAAGGTAAATAAAGGAGAAAGTCAAACACGATCTTTTTCGGGGCGGCTGAAGCTGGCGACGACCATTCCAATAGTAATTGCTCAGCGAGAGAAATCAGCTGAGTCGGCAGCCACCCTCAAAGGAAACACATTCCGCATCCCCCCCCCCTACCATTTATTTTTATTTTTTTTTCTCCATCCACCCGTGTCTGTCCGTCACCCCTTTTAATCGATTATTTTACTCGCAACCCTTCCTCTCCCCCTCTCTTTTCCATTATTCTCTCTCTCTCTCTCAGTGTCACCGTACACAACGCGGCTCGTGTGAGCTTGCGATAATCCCTTTATCGAGCGGTCCCTCACCCTTGTTTGACTATACCCTCTGTACCATGACGTACGGCACATGTTAACATTGCCGTGGTTCGAGCAAGGAACTTTGCTTTACGTGGAAATGCTTGACCCGCTGTGGCGTGAAAAATGATCGAAAATACCGACCAAGCAAATGGGGTGTAATGTACGGTTGAACCGGCACTTATACACCGAATGGCAAATTGTATTTCAATTAGATCGAACGTGTGTCTCTGTGCGTATGTGTGGAGCGGTAATCTGCACACTTGTATTGGAAACACAACCCTTTTTTTTTTTTTTTTCTTAGCTCAGAATCCCTTTTGCCTCTTCAATAGGAAACCTTGAAATATTCCCATGGGCTATCCAATCGGGCGTAAATTACTCGATTGCCTGCGTGTTTGATTCCACGTGAGCGAGTGACATGATTTTGTCCACATACCGAACGGTTATTGTGTAAAGCATCGGGGATGTTTTTTTTTTTGTACCGATCTCTCACCAACACGACCAACAAGAGACGTAATAAAACTCGGAGGATCCTTTTGTCCCGAAGCGCATGCACAGCTTCGGTTTGACGTTAATGAATCGCAATATCACGAGCTCGGAGGAAGAAAGCGGAGGAAAGAGCGTGTGCCTCGCAATTCCCGGGGTGTATAAAAATTCCAGCGTGATTGCCCGAGGGAAGACCCCGGAAAAATCAATACGCAGAACGAAAATATAAAAGCTGCTCCTGCACACAACCCGGGAGACTCTCATTCCTGTGTACCACACATATATATATATATATGAGCTCTGAAAAAGCAGAAAGGGAAGTTGTGTATAGGGGAGAGACAGGCAGACAGACAGACAGGCAGGCAGAGGGAATATAAAGACGAGGATGGAAAGGGAGGAGGAGGAGGAGGAGGAGAGTGTATAGAGTTTAAAGTCTGCAGCGCGAGGCAGTCACGGACGCAGCTGTTGCTGCGCTGAAAATGTACAAGTGTTGGGTTAAGTATATATTGTACGAGCCGACATACGCAGAGTGTGCGTTACATAAACCGGCTAAGCTTCGTCGTCGCCTTGTCTATATGTGTGTTCTCTCTTTTCACCGCGCGTTCGGTTCATTTTTACATCTTTTTTTTCTCGATGGCGCTCCGCTGGCCTCTCACCTTCTCGTCTCTCACTTTTTTCCCCTACTCCCGTTTCCATTTACTGTCTTGCTATTATTAGTTACCGCTTTCGCGTTCAGCGAGATCCGAAACGCTCGCCAATGCTTATGACGAATCAAAGCAAAGACACGCGGTTACTGTATCTACAAGTTACATACCTGTACATTTATGGATTATACACCCGAGGACGCTTTTTCAATTTTTCGCTCAATGTATGCTATGATTGGTGCTAAAAAAGAATTTTTTTTTTTTTTTTTTTTTATCACTTCTTATAACATAGTAATGTTTTTTCGAGCTTAAACAATGCCTTCAAATTTAAAAGAAAAGATAGTTTTAGAAAAAAGTGTTTAAATATTTGATTTGAAACATTGTATGATTAAATTTAACATGTATTGCCTTTGTTTGCTCGAAAAAAACTTTTTTTTTTTTAATATATTGTATTGTTACTAGAAACAAATAAAATTGTTTTTTTTAGCAAAAACAATACACTTGGGGGAAAAAAAAATTATTTTAAGTCAATGTACTTGAAAATTTATAAAATAATTGTGATTGATTCCTATTTTTAATAACTACGTAGATATATTTAAGGCTCAGTAGCAATAACGGAATTAAGCAAAAACATGACCAAACACGTGTCCAACCGAGTTGTTACTTAAAATAGTCGTAGCTTCTTCAATTAGTACGACGACTTCTCGTGACTACCACCGATATGCATAATAATAATAATAGTAGCAGTAACAATACAAGTATAGGATCTCGAGTTTAGTATAATCAAGAAAGGAAACGCGGAGATCCGTATGCATACGAGGTATACTGCACGTCCTGTGAAATTGCACTTTAAGCGGTGTTCCACCTTTAATTCTGGCCAAGGAAAAAAAACCCGCTCCAATAGCGAAACAAAAAAAATCTTTCCGCTCCTACCTTCTGCCCCTTCCCCCTGCATCAGTGAGCCGGATACCCAAGCCCCTGTTACCCCGCGGTCACGTTTTTTTCGAGTCAGCATCGCTATTTAAAAAAAAAAGTTTTACATCCATTCAGGAGCCTATTGATACTGTCTCGTCTGTAACACACCGAGTAAATGTACTAGACAATTTAATCTTGGTTCAACTGATTTTATACCAATAATCTGATTAATTGTTCAATCAGTTGACAGTCGCGTGATTCAGTAATTGGTCACCGACGGACTCGACCGTCAATTGCATCAACTTCTTTTTCCGTGTATACAAGACACACCTAATCGGTTTCAGTGGAGTGACCGTTGTATCTTGATAACGAATAACCCTCGGTATTTAAAGTATACCCAAATGTTTCCGCTCTTTTGCCTTAAGCCTTGGAAATCTTGTCGGATGCGTGGAGATGCGCGATATAAATGTGTATGAGAGCCGTGTGAAGTTAATTTTACGTGGGTAATGGTGCCTGTCGCTCGCTCGCTTTCTTCGTCAAAAAAAAAAAAAAAAAAAAAAAAAAAAAACAAGGCAGGTCTCAAAGAACAGAGGCCAAGCCGCTATACAGCACACAGCAGAGTCCGGAGAGCCTGTGTGTACAAGGTAATAGCGGCTGAGATGTCGAGGATGACGGTGTAGAAGATACAACACAGCAACAAAGTTGTATAGTGATGTAGCAGTCGGTTTTAGCAGGAATAGCATCAGGATCAAGAGTCTCGGGACGCGCGCCGCTTAAGTAGATGGATAGGCTGCGTGCCGAGAGCGAGGGAGAACACAGACCTATAATGTATAATCGAAGGACGGGGGACGTTACCTTTTCTACCCCCTCCTGCCCTTTTTTTTCCCTCCACTGGCATGGGACCCTCTAAACTCCCTTTGTTGGCCTGCACGTCGCTTTAACCCCCCCCCCCCACACACACAAGTACACTTTTTCTTCTCGTCTCTTCTCCTTTATATACACACGAGAGTATTGGTACATAATGCTTTAACTGCTGTTGTTGCCTTGTGTAATTTAAGTATAGGTATATACTGGTCCGGACATTTACGTAGATAGTTTGTAGCGTGCATGCCTATTCTTACGTGGGTACAAATGCGCACCTGTACCACATTACGGAGCGTACATGTCATGTAAACAACAATGAGAAAAACTACTGCAAGTGTAGTTGTGTGTGGACCATTAATTGCGTTATTTGATTAGCCAACGATTATTAAGTAAATCTGATCCTTTCTATCGAGAAAGCGAAGAAAAAGAGTAAGGAGGGACCATGGCTGATTCTGCTCCGAATACCACCTGTACACATACAATACAAGTAATAGGGTAAATGACTTTTTCTCGCAATAAGCGTGTGTATATATATTGTAAGCTGTAAAATTTTCACCCGAGAGTGACTCGGCGAATAACTCCTGTCATCGCCGGAGTCGGAGGTGAATTTTAAAATAACAAGTGTACGCGCGCAAATGTACGTTCGCACGCTCAAAGTCGAGCTTATAACAATGACCGAGATTGTATATACATGTAAGAGTAAACATCGGCAAAAGTGTTGGATGGTGCCAAAATGAGGACCGAAAAATCACAATTTATTGTACGTGTATTATTTGGGGCTTAGCCACCTTTCTTTCTCTCAGTTGTTCCTCTTCCTCTGTATATATAGCTTCGTCTCTGCGCTCGTTAAGAACTTTACTCGTTTATATATATATATATATATATATGTGGGTATGTGTATATACACAAAACGCCAGCGAAGAGCGCCTGACCGACTTCTCTCGCTCTCCTACGTATATGTATATATAGTATGCAGTCCTCGTCGGTCACGAGGAAAGAAAGAAAAAAAAAAAAAAGCAAGCGAACGAGCGAGAGACATCATATAACACCAGTCACCATTATCTCGCCCATTCTATCTCTGCTCTGTATGCTCGTTCTTCCTTCTTTCTATAAAGCTGCTCCGCAGCGCTCCCCTTTCCGCTGCATTTATTTTACACGCACGTGCTGGAGAACTTGAAAAAGGGAGAAGAAGAAGAAGAAGAAGGGACGAGACGCTGTGCTTAATAAGCGAGGAAAGATGCGAGAATAATCTTTTTTTTTTTTTTTTTTTTTTTTTTTTTTTTTACAATTGTTTGTAATAATAATAGTCTCTCCCTCTCTCTCTCTCTCTTTGTACGCGATGAGGTCATAATGTGCTCGCGGTTGATATACCTGCGCCTTCGTTCCGCTTTCTTTCCGTCCCATTCGCTGTGTTAATTTAATTTCCAATCGTACACGTGCTCGTGTGTTTTTCACGCAAACGCGTCGTTACTTTGCTCGGATGATATCGATGAGACACTTTAAGAAATTTTTTTTTTTTTTTTTTCACACAAAATTTACTTTCATCAACACAGTTATACTACGGCCTTCGGTAGAGTGACGCAAATCATTACGTGTAAATTTTGTACCTGATAATTTCTTACATAGTGGCTCAATGTGGATCATAGTTTAGTTACATTAGTTTCTTTTGCTAACACGAAAAAAGTAACTTTAAAAATTGGTGGAAATACCACTACGATTTTCTGATGGCATGTTTTCTACTTGAATTTAATTGTTTTTGTAACATACTTTACCACAATGATTAGACAAAATATAGACAATTCAAGATATTTGTAACTCAAGAGCAGGATAAAATTAGTTTTTTTTAATATTTTTCAAGTAAACCCAACATTTTTTTTAGAACTAATTTGTCTACACTCAATTTTTTGTTCAACTCGGACTCTTTATCGTATACTTTTCATTTTACCCTCACTCGACCGTACAACACGAGTAAGTTCATCGCACGTGCAAAGTTTGCCTCTCTGCCGCGATTCCAGAGTAGTTCCCTACCCATATAACGAAATAGTAAGGGCGAGAGAGAGATAGAGAAAAAAAAAATTCCTGAAAAGGCTTTCGTTCGCGTATGCGTACGTACACATGACGCCCGTATGCTGGTAGAAGGAAGGCGAGAGAAGGAGGAAGCAAAAGATAGGGGAAAAAAAAAAAAAAAAAAAAGACGAGTCGCAGAGCGAGTTCGCCTCCTTACGAAAACTTGTTTCTCGTGCGCGCGCGCGCGTGGAGTGTATTTTTATGCGCACAATCCAACGCCAATAGACACAATAAAGAAGATGCATCGGGAGGCCAGAGCTTGTGCTGAATAAACCGAAAAAAAGTAGGTTTATCCACGTAGGTTGTATATATATGGGCGACACTAACTAACGCCAACCAATGCGGGTGTTTTTTTTTTATCATTTAAAAAAAGTGTACCTATACATGATTTTCTGCAAGAGCGGCACGTTTGATAAAAATCTATTCCTGTTGAACAACATATTGATTAGTTGTACTGCGACGTATATTTGTAAAAAAATTTTCCCTATTGGACTTTCAACACCAGGAAATAAAAATGCATTAAAAAAAAAAAAAAAAAAAAAATACTGCTAGTTTTAAAAAATTGTAAGCGAAGAAGAACCATGCAAATGTGAACAAAAATTTACTTGTACTGCAAGGGTGTACATACATAGAGGAGCACTTTTTACTTTCCAAAGCGATCAAACTCATCACTTTTATTCAATAGTCGCCGATTTCACTTATTTTGTAATCATTGGCAGATTCCATAAGCCAACGTGCGACCGTCTTGCTTAATTGAAAAAGAATCCCCGATTTCTTATCTTCGCATTTTTAATTACCCAAGCTGTAAAATCACCGTAGGGAGAGGGGGGGGGGAAACAACGTGTGTAAGTGCACGAAAAGTTTACGCGTTACGCTGTAAAGGAAACTCGGGGAGAGACGGCAAGAAAAGGAAGCCAGTATACATAACGGAGCTCTGCGCTCCCAGCCCGTGTCGTGCTTTAGGCACTGGTGGTTGGTGGCAGGCCAAGCTATACGTATATACGTGCACTTACACATCGTGCACACTCGCGTACACGAATTTATGTGTGCGGGTATATACCGTGAACATCACACGAATGGAGCAAAGTCAGCAGAGCGGAGTCGGAGGAGAGCAGCGCAGCGAGAAAGCCATGGGTCTGCATCGCAACGGCAGCCACAGTCTGCTGGCAAGCTGATATTGGTGCGGGGGGTCGGAGTGGGGAGCGAAACGAGTCGAGGGGAGCAGCGAGCAGATATGTATATACGTATATGACGAGGCTCACGTAAAATCGACCTTTTAACGGCTCAACGAAAAAAAAAAAATACGTTTATTAGAGTGTATCTCTCTCAGAGAGTTTTAATACCTTTTTACCACTTTTTGGGGCATTTTTACCATTTTCGTGAATACTTTGAAACATTTTCGTCACACAGGAACTTTTTTGGAGCTTCGAAGGTTTAAGACTTGACGATTGTTATGACAACTACTCGTATCTTAATTTACTTTTTTTTTCAAAAGTTTCATCTGATTAGGGACATCCAAAGGAGTTGGCATGGAAAATACTATTAGGTCTTATAAAGACTTGTAAAAAAATTTTTAAAATGTATTTTGTACGCTATGGTGGGCAGAAAAAGTGAAAAGAGTGCCATTTTGCTACCTGTACGTTTCATTTTACACTCCCCCACACGACTGGAAGTAAGGGACATTCTTTGCTTTGTCGTTTCATAAAGTGCAGTACTTATACATGCCATTGTAGTTTTCCCCTTCGGGGATAATCTAAAGTAGAAAAAACGTCAACTCATACATGACAATAGAGTCCAAATCAAAAGTTGATCGTATACTTGATTGGGTTGGGCTCAAACTTGAACCTTTTGTAACAACGTTATACTCTTTTACTAAGGACGTCTCATTTAAAAGCACTTTTTACGTGTAGCTATTTTCATTTACGTATTATTAAAGTCAATCCACCGTTTAATAAGGAAATATTTGTTTAGCCATTAAATTTCTGATTTTTCGTGGATCTTTCAAGATGTACCTTGTAACGTGCACATTTGAAACCTGTTCTGGATCATATTTTGGAAAATTGTATACCATTCCTAAATAGGATCCGGAAAAGATCTCAGTTCCGCACCTTATCCTATAGGTATATGTGTAAACTGAAGCTACGGATTTTACCCACCGCGCTATATATACGTAGAGATATAGGTATACACATATAGGTATACTGTCGTTGCGCGCGAGCTCGAAGAGCCGCAGGGATTGCGATGAGAGAGCGGCGAAGAGGTGGAGGAGAGGAGGACGCGGCCGCCGCCGCCGACGACTGTGCAGCAACGGGAGGTAATGCGTATATAGCTATACAGTGTGTGTGTGTGTGTGAGAGAGAAGAGGCAGTGGAGGGGCGGGGGTCAGAGCTTGGTCTGGTCCGCCCTGCGCCGAGCCGAGCCAAGCCAGTAGAGTAGCGACCTTCGCGGAAGCAAGGTCCGCATGTGGCGTTGCTGCGTTCCATCCATGCCCCAACAAATAATGTATATACATGTATATCCCGACATTCCTATATATACGTAACCGCGCGCTCTATCGACGTGTAAATACTCTCTTCGGCCCCTTCTTCCCCTCCGATGGCTAAACCAGTCTAGCTCTCTCCCTTTATTGTGTCCAAGTTTAATAATGCACACGTATACGTGTATTGTTATTGTTATGCCAAAGCGTACGTCAACGAAAGTGCCACGGCGAGCCTATTAATGTGCAGTGCTCCGATTATTAGGCATGTAATATATATGTGTGTGGTTGTGTGTATACGTACATACATCTCTCTCAGTGTGTTTCGGAGCAATCGGAGCCACTCCGAGATAGTTTCTCCGTATTCCTCTCCTCTCTGAAGTCTAGTGGTAAATTGTTCTTGTGATTCTCCACAGTTCAAAGTTTAATGCTTGTGAAATTGTACGAGTTTTGTGGATCCTCGTCATTATCATCATCATCATCGGCGTTGATTAAACAAGTGTGGTGGGCCTCTTGCGTGTCCCAAATATCCATGCAGTGTTGTTATCATTATTGTTGTTGTTGTTGTTGTTGTTATTAGTGATTAAATTGATGAAAAGTGCAAGAAGCTTTAATCAGATCCACAACTCCTGTACCAGCAGAAACCGCTAATGGTTTGCAATACCGACAGATATAGGTGTACGTGATACGTATTACGTTGAGGATCCAGTGGTGATAAGGCTGAATTGAGCCCGTCTATTATATAGATAGAGGGAGAAAAATAAAGTGCTTTGTTTTTTCGCGGGCCATTATACTTATCAGTTTATAAATAGTGTTGAAAACACAGTGCCAGATAATTGTAGCAGTCGTGTGTGTACATATACATATACGTATTGGACCTGGTAACGGCGAGTTAGCCAATCCGTCGGGGACAAAGGCGCGGGTGGCGATGCTTGTCCACTTGGGCAACAAGACCGGGCGGCCTCCAGCGCCGGGCTCCTCGCAGCAAGAGCACCAGCAGTCCTCGGTTGGCCGAGCGTACTACCGCAGCAGCAACAGTAACTGGCCATGCCTCCGGTGCTAAGCGTCGCGACCATGGCCGTACTCCCGGCGAGCCCGCAACAGGGCGCGAGCCAAAGCAGCTCAGCCGCGGCAGCCTCCCTGGCCGCCCAGACGCAGTTGCTCTTTGCCGCGAGCAGCCAAGCCCAGCCCCCGCACAGTAGCACCAGCAGCAGCAGCAGCAGCAGCACCAGCAACACCAGTGCCGGAGTCAGCTTGACGCCATCGTCAGTCGGCCAGCCAGTGCTCGCCCAGCAGCCGACGCCCAGTTTATACCAGCCGTACAACCTCGCCGGTCACCCGAGCACCAACGGGCTACTGTCCCTGGGACACCACACCGTCGGTGCTTCCACCACCGCTGCCGCCGCCTCGCCCTCTCTCAGCCAATCGCAGCTGCATCACCTACACGGCTTTCACCATCTCGCTGCGGCAGCTGCTGCTGCGGCTGCTTCTCAGCAACAGCAGCACCATCATCTTCAGCAGCATCACGCCCAGCACCCGGCCCACAATAGATACGTCGCTGTGGGGCTTGGACACTCTGCGAACCAGGCAAGCTACAGCCCCGAGATCTGCAGCTCTGCCTCGCCCATCCCACTGTGAGTATATAGCACTACTGCCTCGCAGGTTGCCTTTTTTTTTTTTTTTTTTTTTTTCCATAATGGATATACATTCTTGAAGATATCTATTGAATGGTGGTATCATATATTTTTTTCAAGTTCCTCAGAGTAATATTTATTTTGAAGTGCAACATAGGTTACTCCAAATTTTCAAAAACTGTTTAAAAATGCATGATCATTCTTTACTTTCATTTTAAAAAATTCGTTACTTTATTTTTGTTTCGTATGGTAATATATCTGCCTACGGTGTTTGGTAAAAGTATGCATTCACGCAAAGGCGAAAGTGGTGCAATTACGGCCTTTAGTGTGTAAACAGCCAGGTGCCTGGTACGTGCACAACTGAGTCATAGATATCCTGATTCATCAGAATCAACATTAGTCGGATAAATATCCATACATTCATCGTATTTTTATTTTAACTTTCGAACCAACTGTGCAATGAAGTTTCGTATTTATAAACACCTTTGAAAATGTATTTCTCCGCATGAGATGCTTGTGTTAAAAAGTTGACTATTTTAAATTACTATTATTTATTTATAAATTTAACTTAAATATCTGTAGGAAAATTTCCAATACTTCAATTTTTTTTTGACATCTCATTGGCTGACATCATGCTCGTAACCTAAAATTTTCCCATTTGGAACAATCGCTCTGACACACATGCCTTTTATGTAGGAGAAAAAAGAGAAACAGAAATAATTGTGTTAAAAAATTTTATCAATTACGGGAAAATGCGTCGTTTTACTCTTTTTTTTATCACTTAGTTAGAGATATAGTTGTATTATCTTTTCGAAAAGCAATTGGAGTCGCTTACAACACCTTGTAATTCTAGTAACAAAGAAAACTACGTCGATTCGGCCAAGAGCAGTGAGCTTTCTACATTCTGGTAAAAAATGTGATGATTTCATCGATGATGAACCTATTTTCAATTTACTTATGAAGCCAAGCTCAAACTCATGTTATCCGTAACTAGAATTTTTTGACTGCTGTCACTTGTAATTAATTTATACAGCGTTCCAAACGCCTTCAAACTTTTTTGGGCCTCCCAAGTCTACTACGTAATGATTTTTTTTCAGAATTTCGATTTTCTTGGCTTGTAATTTTTGTGTGGATTACGAGATACATACATATTCATATTATGATGATGCTTGCAGCTGCTTGATAAGCGCGATGAGTGGGGAATGAAAGGGAAAAACACGTGTTCATCAAAAATTTCATTTTTTAGTATCATTTTGCTTGAGCATCGTATAAAGTGACTGGTGTACCCTGTATTCGCTCACGAATATACCTATGTTCAGCAATGTGTGGGTACATTTCGCTGTACCTACTTGTTTCTCTCTCTCTCTCCATTATTCTCATTCTGCCATCGTTTTACCGTCATAGATTGTGTACCTATCGTACGATATTTGCACGTGTGTGTAGACCTATTGCACGTCCCACGCTCTTGCCTCGTCACGCCTGCAAATTCTGTAGTGTCGGCACTACGTGGTGTTATGTGTTTATGTATATTCGCTCAGATAGCTTGTCTTATACCAGTACCAAAGTCAATGTAAAAACTAGTATTCAGAGATACAATTTTTCAGGTGGTGAAGTTAAAACTAAATCTAATTTTTAAAATATCAACAATTAACGTACTTAAATAAACATAGACACATTTAGTCAACAAGATTTTCGTCTTTCGTGACATATAAAAAATTTCATGTAACTGTTTATACAATTCTACTGTAAGTATTAATTCTTGTTATTTTAAACAACCTTTAAAGGTAAATTTATGATTTAAAGAGTATGATTCTTGAAATTAGTTTCGGTATTGTGATCATTATTGTTGGAAGTAGTCAGTTGTAAATATAGTAGTAGTAGATGTGGTAGTTGGTGTATTAGTAGTATTGACTTTGCATTTATTATTTTTTCTTGACGTGTGGCGAGAAAAGTACTACCTATTTTTAGTACAAAGATTAAACTCTCATAGAAAATCTCTTGAGTACCAGATTGAAGTTTTTTTTTTAATCATTTTTTTTGTGTTCTATCCTCTTAAAGAGTTGTGGCAAGTTGACGATGGTGCATCACCGTTTCGTCATCATTTTTTGTTGTATTGGAATTTTTTCATGTCATTCGGTTATTATTTAATTTAACATTTTTCTGACATACTCCTGAAGATATCATGTACCAATTACTTTAAAGTTCAGAAAATACTTGTGTTGAGCTTGAAAGAACTTTTATCGCAAGCAGAGAAATAAACTACCAAGTTTTCTCAAAGAAAAAAAAAGTTTCCTCTAAGCCTCAACAACGTATAGTCTCTTTATATACATCTACGATATACTTGATGGCCTTTAAACTCGCTTTTGGTTTCATAAATTACGTAAAGTAATAGTATACTTTAAGTGATTTTTTTTTGTTTTTTTGTTTATTCCACGCATTTGCATAGTTCTCCAGACTGTTTCCATCTCTATTTCTTCGAAACATCAATGAATAAAACAACATGATCCTCCAAAAATATGTGAGAAAGCCACAACATCTTTAAGTTGAACAGTTATCATCAGAAAATAACAGCCATCCAATGATATTGATAGGATCCAACATATTTATGATCTATCTTGTGTTATCAAGTGTTCTCGATGGTTGAGATTTAAAATTTTACCACGATGGGGCGTCCACAAAACAAAAGCCATCCTCACAAAGTTGTGATTGTTCTATGGCGGATATTAATAATAACAATAGCAATCTGACCGGGAGTGGCGCCGTCGCTGCTTGCGCAAATTGAAAATATCATCAAGTATGGAGTGAGA
The DNA here is from genome assembly GCF_000648655.2 of Copidosoma floridanum. The sequence goes on from NW_019379589.1 coordinate 2,587,954, forward strand.
AGCAGAAAAGCTTGACCCTCAAAAACCGGAACAGTCGACCGAGACAGGTTTGAGAAACGTATTTTTTTTTTTTTTTTTTTTGTTTTTCCAAAAATTTTTTTCGTATGGGGCAACGATATGTGCGTTTGTATGTATATTTACGTATAAATAAATTGTTTAAGAAAAAGCTCTTTCATTAAATAAAGCATTTAATAATTTAACTTTTAATGTTAAATGCAGAGTGGGTAAAGGATTCAACTAGTGTGCAGAAGGTCTGGGGTTTAAATTCGTTTGGAAACGTTTTTTTTTTTTTTTTCGTAGTTGCGTTATGTGGTATAGAGAGTACTGAAAATACGTCGCGTGGGACAAGGCCAAGGCGGAGAATTAAGCAAAATCTTCTTTCGTTGCACTTTTTCTTAATGTCAGAATCTAAAATNATATTATTTCTCTATATTTCATAGGAATACTTATGCAACACTACACGTACTTTTGTTCGACGTTACAATGTACGACGTTACACGACGTTACATGTCATGTGCACCCTTCCAGAGTTTTTTGAACTTCTGGGACCTCTCTCTCTCTCTTTTGACTCTCTTGGGTTCTTGTAAGAAAAAAACACGAAGTAACAGTAGGTCGATGGACTTGACTACAAAAGTTTCTGAGAAAGTGGGGAGGAGAGAGTAATGAAGTAGCAACCCCTCTCTTCCTTATTGTGCGTGCATGCATGAGCACCGCAAAAGTTTAATTTCTCCGACATTGTAATGCCGATATGTGCAGACGGAGCGAGTTATTTTTCATCTTTCTTTTTTCGGAGGAATAAATTCTAAAAGAAGCAACGGCCTTGCACTTTTACAATTTCACCATTCAGTTTTTATTTTATACAGAAGTTCGAGACAACAACGATGACGATGATTTCTTCGTCTGGCCAACGATCCGAGGAGGCAGTCAAACAACAACGGGGCTAGCAGTTGTAGTTGTTACAGTTCGGCTTTTGTGCGACATAATGCGATTGCGAGCACCGAAATATGCACCCCTCTTTCAATTCCTTATGGTGTGTGCGTGTGCATTATGTAATACATGTGCAAAAATAACCCACGTAGATGCATACCGGTTTCTTTTCCCATTTTTTTCTCTGGTGGTCGTCATGCACTCCCTTCTCCTACCTACTTAATGCTCTTTCTTTTTGTTGCTCTATACTGGACTGTTTGTTAGATTTTTCGGGATTGTTGGCTGCGACACGTTGCTCGCGAATACGGCGGATCTACAGCGAAGCTATGGACTTTATTTTTATGTTCAATTTACTGACGTTCGATTTTAATTTAAAGTGAACAAATTCTGACAAAAATCGAGAAAATGTTATTTATGCTTGAAGACAATTTGAAATGAAATTTCAGTCATTTAGAGCTCGTGTGCCGTGAAGTCGAGTGTTCCCTGTGCTATTATGAGAAACTAAAAAACCGAGCCTTGTCTTACATTTACACATTTTTTAAACCCCTTTTTCATCAACAAATGTTAAAATAGTTTGGAAAATAAGTATTTTCCTGTAAAACTATAAAAAGTAGAACAAAAAAAACTTATTTATACATTACTTGTGAGTTTAATTATACTCACATGCGATTTGTACAAAATGGATACTCACGGGTGATGTCATATTTTGATGATTCTACAAATCGTAATCAAATAATAATAATATAAAATGCGGAAGTGTATGTAAGAGAGACAGAGAGAGAAAAACCGAAAAAAAATTCATCTGAGTAAAAATAGGGGCAGAAGAAAGGATGAGATGGAGAATCGACCAGTCACATCAAGAGCAGGGACAAAAAGCGTAATTAGAGCTGCTCTTGGGGACGACAAGTCATTACGTGAAATAATTCCTCAAAGCGAGTTTAACTCCCGGTTTTCCACTCTTGGCTGTTACTGCTTCTCTATGTACCATGGCAGAGAGGAAGATAAGAGAGATGGAGCAAAGGGGAAAACGAGACTTGTAAATGGCTTCGTCGCTCGGATAGGCTACACGTAACCGCCTGCTCTGAAGTTGTTTTTTTCTCGTTTTATAAATCTCTTCTTCTCCGCCGACTCTTTCTCCTCGTTTTTCATTTTTTTGAATTTTATTTCTCGAATCATTTATCTTTACGTTGTTAAGCGTTTATAATTATTTGTGGGCTACAAGGAAGTATTTCTTTCGTCGAGTTTAAAAAAAATATTCACTACTAAATAGTCGTTGACATTTTACATTAATCTACTTTTTTTATCATTAAGGGTGCGTGCTTACGTAATTTTGCTTTACATGTTAAACTGCCGAGTTTCCGATTCTTGATGGATTTCTTATTATTACACAACCTTTGTTAGTTAGTTGGTCAATGTATTTGTTTGAAAAAAAAAAAAAAAAATTCGTATCATTACTGTCCTTTTTGATTTATCTTTCTCTCTCCTTCCTTTAGGTTTGACCACTTGCTGGAATACCTTCAGTCACGTGATACTCGAAATCTTTTTTGTTTCATGTACCTGAAAGGAGCTAGTCATGTCTTTTTAAAGTTACAAAGATAGGAGAAAATGTAATACAATTCACAGTTTAAGTAGTACAGTACTTTTATGATATAATATTTTGAAGCCCTTGATATCTCACTTGCTTGTTTGTTAAAAAAAAAAATCAATTATTTTAAAGTCAATTTAAGCATCAGCAAAAAAAGAAAACGATGAAGTATCTCGTTTTCTATCGACTAATAAATTAGAGGTTTGAAAAAAAAAAAAATAAATAAAAAAAAAAAAAAAAAAAAAAAAAAATAGAAATCCTCGATGAACGAAAGAACGAGCGAGCGAGAAAGCGCAAGTAGAAAAACCGAACAATTTGTGTGTGTGTACCTGCACGCGCTATTGGCTTGACGACTACGGTGACTTGAAACTATTGTGAGCCGGTTTCTGCGATCTAGGTCAATACGGAGCGGGACGGAAAGACACAAGACCGACAGTCGTCGTCGATGCTCGCGCAACCGCCTCCTGATAGACGTACACTTATATCCCAGGCCACGCGTGCGAGGGAATCGAGTGGAAAAATAAATGCGATTTCTCGCAATCCCTCTGCAGTGACAGAGACATTTTTTCTTTCTTTTCCAAAAATTCCTTTGAACATCAAGTGTAAATGGATCTTGCACCTGTTTTTGATCAAAATTTATGTATCCTGCTGTAAGCGCAAACATATTTCTCTTCTGAATACTTATGTTGCATATTTTTTAATACAGCAACATTCTATTATTATCAGCATATTGGATATCTGTCGCGTCCGTAAACAAGTCACGTATAGCGTTGGCGCTCCGCTTGTACGTGTACACACGATCACGTCATAGCCACAACTGTTTTCTCCAAGGCCAAGTTTTCCCAGTAGCCACTTATTTTTCTTCCTAATTTCAATCCTGCCGTTATTTTAATTGCTTCTTGTACACAAAATAGAATAAGAGAAAAGAATCGAGGGGGGCGTCGATAACCTTGTTCTTTTGACTTTCGGCACTTACTTCTTCAAACATGTGAATGCACGCTTATCTCACGATTCTGTCTCTATATCTCCCTGTACTTGCTCTTTTATATCTGAAACATGAACAATTTTTCACAGGGACAAAATTATAACACGGTGAATCTTTTCAATCTTTGATTTTTCCAAAACAGTAGATTTCACCATCTATTATGCATTACCGTAACCCTGAAGAGTATGGGTTCATGAGTGCAGTACACGTTATTTATTACGATGCTTCTTTATATCATGTGATGAAAGTAGTGTACATATTTACTTCTTTGTCAATGGACAAACTAATTTAACAATAGTCGTGCAAGAAAGCAGGATAAACGTGTTTTTCTTACAATTAACGTGATGTATGTCAGCAATTTTTATTGTCGTTGAGCAAAAAAAAATTCGTGCGAGCAAGTATGTTAAGTTCATGTTTTTGCACGAGTAAATTTATATTTACTTTAATATCTTGTTTTCATTAAGATAGACGTTATACTGCCTTATTCTAGCCTTCTTTTTTTTCTGTAACTTTACAAAAATTTTCAAAATTGACAAGACGTAAGACATCCTCGTTTGTACCATCTGACAATTTGGTTCTGTTTGATTAAGCATAATAATGTTAATGCAAAACTGTTGCCCACCACGTACGCACAAAAATACACGCGCACCTGTTAGTAATGAATATATTAATTCAACCACAAATAAATGTGATAATAAGTAATTGATGATAACCTTCTTTCTTTCATTTTGTTTCACGGTTTTTCATTAATATAGCTGCAAGCTGTTTCGGCTATTACGCCATTGTCAAAAAATTGAAATTGAACTCAACTATTGAAAAAAATTCCTCACTACTCGTTAATACATTTTATTATTTGTAATTCTTTGATTGTACAAGTTTTACAAATGTTTGAGTGAGAATCAAACTAATTGTACACGATAAATATGCTATGCTACCCACACAGACATTACGTAATTATAGGGTAATCGATTTATTTCTTCGATTCGATGTTCCTGGTACACTGCCCACAACTTGATTGAGAACCCGCGAAGCACGAAATTCACCACTAAGAGGAGGTTATTACGTTACGCAATCAACTGATTGAAAAAAAAACATCCATTCAAACTTTGTGGGTCGCGCATTAAGTTCCCTGTAGGGACCGTATACTCTATTCGGTACATATATGGGTCAGCGATTTCACTTCAGCACTGGCTGTCTTGACGCGCATCACAGCGAATGGAGCATAATTGGTGGTTATAATATGACTTGTCTCTCTAACGGGTTCTCGAGTGCTCGTCGGACAAAAAGAGAACGTTTTAGCACTCGAGCGCTAAGGTAAATAATTAATCGATAGTTACGACGGTAATCGCTGTACTTGTTGTCGTTGATTTTTTTTTTTTTTTTTTTTTTTACTATCGTATACTCACGCATCGCGTGTATCGTAACCTTGTTTGCATTTTAATTCTCATTTTCATTCACGTTGACGCGTCGTCCAGTAAAAATTCAGTGCTATCTTAAACACAGGCATTTTTTTTATCCTCCCGTATTATCCCAAACTTATTAATCGTCGGATCTGATATACTTAACAATGCCTTTTTCTCGGTACAATCAGCACGGTATAACATCGTATATCTTAACTATAGGATGTCGTCTGCCTCGTTCCTCATTCTATTTTTCTCTTTCATGCGCGCGCATACGCGTTTGTAACTACGTGTTTCTCTGCAAGCACTGCTTCGTAAGTAAAAAAAAAAAAAAAAAATACATTGTACGTAGGTACATGTACAGACAATGAAAGTCGTCATCGTCGCGCGCGTGTTTCGTACGTATAAGTGGGAGCCGAGTATGCATCGTGAGGCCTAACATGAAAAAAAGGCAGAAGCGAAGAGTGAAAAAAGCAGTCAAAAGTTCTCGCTGGTTTTTTTATGAGATATGTCATACATACACGTATGTTGATCGCCTCAAGCGAACTGTATTCTTTCATTTTATTTATTAAAATATGAATAAAGGGCCCAAAAAGTAACATATAGAAATCATTGTTATCAACGAATGCTTCGGACACAAATTTGTTTAAAGGAAATCCAGACTAGAGTTTTTCCGAAGTTTTAACATCTATGAATGTGTACATACATATGCATGCACGTTGCCAATAGGTACTTAAATGTAAAGTTGCAGGCGAGGTTGCAGGCTTACGTTATTGACGGATGCTGATTCTCGCTCCTTGATTTCCTTTGACTACCATGAATAATGAAACGTGTCTCTCTCTCTCTCTCCTTGAATATATTTTATTTTCCGTACTGTCATATACCTATATGTTTGTTTTGATTTTCCAATTCTGGATGATTTGGCTGTCCCATGAGAACATGAAAATTCACGATGTAAAAAGGGAAATAATGTGGCATGATACGAGATAAAATTGTATACACCAGTGAAATCTTCAAATTTACACATGTATAGTAGACTTGAATAATCCATGTCGAATTAATTGTCTGTATAAGCACGAAGCCAAAAGGTAGAGAGTAGAAACTCGAAACAAATTAGGATCCGCGAGACTTAACGCCGACCATTCAGCCACGGCCACTACATAAACCAATTGCATTAATTGCATTCTTACGTATACTTTTTAATTAATTTTATTTGTATTATTTCTTACCCTTAACCAGCTGACTGATTTTTACGGGTACTCCCCTACCACCTTTGTGTAAGGCGTTAATCTTATAATCTCTACTACTATCGTTCCCTTTCCCCCGCATTCGATGGCACAACTAACCCATAAATCCCTCACTACCTTTGTCTTCACGTTAACCCCAACGTATACCCTAACCAGTCTTGCACCTACTCGGGTCGCCCATGTAGCCTGTACCCCTAAAGTCGTGCAGAACTAGCCTTGAGGCTTGGGAAAAATTTCCCAGTTGACCGGATCCAGTGGGATTCAAGCCCCACTTCAAAGCAGCCGTATACCCTCCGACGAACGCCTTACTCCCATGTTTATGTAAATATCAAGAAAGCTGGCTAGTTGAACGTGTTTATATACCCACACATACGAATCCCATTACAAATTTCAGCTTTCTAAAAAAACTACATAGTATAATTTTGATCCGGATGGTCACCAGAGCAGACATTTGTCACCTCTGAGGGGAAAAAATATTGATGTATGAAACATAGATATAAAACAAGTCAATTGGACTTTCACGATGAATAGTCTTAAAAAAGAAGCGAACTCGACTACGGGATGTACATAAAAAAAAGGCAACGAGTCGAGTTGTATCTAAAATAAGAGCAATGGTATTTATTTGGCGATTAGCAAACTAAAAAAAGAAACCGATCGTTCGAAGCGTGTCAAAATGTAAAATCGCACTGGTGATGCTTGCGCAAAAGAACTGCGTCAGCGACAGTCGATTGGCAAACGTTTTTATGTCTTGTCGCTTATCTGCACGATAACCCAAATTGGTTTTCCAAGCGTCGTGCAATGAGCGGAATCTCGGCATTATTTACATCATACAGTTATCACCGTTTACTCAAACCCATCTTCTTCGCTTGCCTGGCTAGCGTTTACAAGCAGAAACAATTTTTTTTTTTTTTTTTTTACTTTCGTATCGCCCCAACAAAACTTTACACGCACATGCCTCGTTAGCTCGCCTATCAAATCATTATTTATCTTATCGCCCGCCTTTCCTTTTTTTTGTTCCCTCGATGTCATCTCTATACTACAGCAATAAATGATAAGCGAGTCGAGTCAAAGCTGCTGTCGTTTCTTTGAACTTACGCCTTGCTATCGCATACTAAATGTGTATACGTGCGTCTGCGTGGTTACAGGCACTTTGTATATCTGTGTCGGGCTGATTTGTCATACCATACGGTTGGCAACGTCGTACCCATATATGATATCTTAAATACTTGCTGTCATTAAATACGTTACATTTTTTAAATTTCCGACAGGTGTAAAATGACGCATGCATGAATATGTTTTCCACGCAAAGTACAGTTATTGTCAGATGCAATTAATTTTTTGATATCCTAAAATGTTTTTCTACAACTTCATTTTTCTAGTGTAACATACAGGCTTCGAAGATAGGGGAATCATTCACTATCTTCTCTAAGGTCATGCTCTGTGTACATCTTTTAAAAAACTCGGCCAATCTCATCTATTAAAATATCACTAATCCCTAATCTCGTACCAATTAGCTCATTAACTTATCGTTATTTGTTGCTCTTTTAAGTATACGTATCTAAATAAGTCAATTTTTATTTGTATAGATTCAATGGATTTTTCAAATATTCATCAAATAATATCTTAATGTATATTATTTGCTTCATTGCAACTTTGCACAATTGAAAGCTATTTCTTCTTGGCTATTATTTGTTTACTGACAGGCACATAACGTTTATTTAAGTCTTTATGTTTCAATATAATTATGCTCTGTACTTTATTTGCCTTGTATTGATTTGGGGTCCCTCTCGTTTGTTAACAGATGATGCATAAACAACCTATAATTATAACTCCTTGGAATATAACAGAGTAGTGGAAAAAACCAAAGAATAGCACTTATTTCGCCCTCGTGAACCAAATGTAAGGCGCTCCTGTGGAACAGTTGTGCGAAAAACGAAAAAATCATTTAAATTGAAAAGTGTGCTTGCACGAGGGAAAATTAAGTATACTTAACAATGAAAAAATAACATTGAGATATCGTAATGAAGAATGCGAATACCGACCGCGCGATCACGACATAAAGAAAAAAGATAACGGAGAACGATAAAAGAGGAGCCTGTTGATAAGAGAGAACTGAAACGAGAAACAGCATACGTGTTGTGTTGTTGAAAGTATATAGCACCTAAATGACTCAGCTCGTGTGACATGAAAGTACAACTATATATATGCATGATGTTGGTATATATTATGTATAGATGTGATACGACAACGGATGGGATGAGAATAACAGTGGTGACAACCTAAGATATAGATATTGTATGGTATAGTAGAAGGATTGCGACGCAACAAAGAGAAAGTCAGAGAGACTTAAAGTGGGAGATAGTGTGGTGGTGGTGGTGGTGGCAGACGAGCGATCGGTTCATTTGTATTTCTCAGCCAATCTGCCGAAAACGCTTTGACGCGTATAATACACGTATTGCATTATGTAGACGTATACGGAGGTTGTGCTCTTGCGTAGGTGGAGTTTTCGTCGTATACTCGCTCAGTCGCGAGTCAGTAAAATTGTGGACAATCCGAATGCAAGGCGCATTCTCTTTAACCAGAACCCTTCTCCCACGTAAGTGTATATTTATTGTAAAAGAATTTAAAACAAAAAAACATTCTAAATCAACTGTATTTTTTTTTTTTTTTTTTTTTTTTTTTTTTTTCCATAGAAAAGTTGTCTCTCAGTATTCCAATACTTATACTTTTTTTTAGCAGAGCAAAAAGTTTTCAAATGTTACTCTTGCCTAAAAAAAATATCCAGCCCTAAAATGACAGGTGATGTAATCTTATCACATTTAAATCATCGTCTGTGGTTTTTTTTATCTTAATGTTGTTTTATGATTCGATAAAGTTCATTTACAACAAGCTTAGTTCTTTTAATTGGTTTAAACTCCTCTCTTTGCTGGTAGTGTAGTGTGCAAGTTAAATACACAGTTAAAGCTCTAGTACTAGTAGAGTTGAAAAATAAATGATCAAAAGTAACTGGAGAATGTTTTAAACAGTGACAGATTTAATTAGTTTCAATAAACATTAGTAAGTTCAAAAAGTTTAAGTGGCTTTAAGAAAATATAATCCATTTTGGGAATGTATGAGAAACTTTTACATCCTGACTCAATGTTCTTGGTGTCATGTTTATGATTACAAAAAGTAAGTGGGACAAACTGGGCAAATTAAAATACAAATAAAATTTTGGTTTAATGAAACTAAATGTCAAGTTGCACATTGAATAATTAAAGAAAAAAAAAAAAAAAATTATGATTGTGGGTCAGAACAATTTTAATGGCCTTCATTTAACTTGAGATATGAAAACTCTGCTTCTGTTGATAAAGAAATCTGATTTAAAAAATCAATCAATCACTTATGGTTCTAAAATAATGATTATATTCCATGAGTTTTTGAACCAGTAAAAGGATTGACACTTATTAATGTACATGTCTGTATGTGGATTTATTTGACGCAAAAAAAAAATTGGCATGTTACGTACTTACCACGATAGTGACGAGAAGAGAAAGAGAGGGTGAGTCAGTTTGGATAAGAGGGAGATGGCGAATTTCTGAAAAATCATCCAGCCACGCAGAAAACCGGATGGCTCTACTTTTGTACTCGTAGACGCCAAAAAAGTCTTGCGATTATACCCGACAAAAGCTTCGTTTTTGCGCTCTTCCTCTTTCCTTTGTCTTTTTTTTTTCAATTCCAAACACACACGTGCATATGCTGCTCTGCCTTTTACCTTAACATCCTTTCATTTTGTCGCTCTTCCATTTCTCATGAAGCAGCGTGTAAGTATACGAATCGTGTCGAAGCACACATTTGGAGTTGGTGTTGCTTTTTAGCGTGACTTGAACCGGTTTTTCTGGTATGTATATATGTGCGTTGCGAGCGAAAAGTGTGGATTTATAAGTGTAGCATTCATACTCGCGATAAAAGCTAGTTTTCTTTGAATGATTTTCTACGCAGTTATGCTTTTCAATAGTTGCGTACACACAACATGAATAGGTCTTTATAAAAATTTTCTCCGTATCAAAAACAGGCCACACTATGTGGGCTTGATGTTTTTAATTTAATTTTTAAATTTCGTAAAAAGCTACAGTAAAATCCTCGAAATTAAAAAAAAAAAAAAAAAGATATTTCAAGCTTATGTTCAAAATTTAGGTGGGTTTGAAATCAAGCGTTTAAATTTTTTAATTTTTTTAGGCTACAATTAGAAAGAAAAAATTACCCCAAGATCGACGATAGTCGCATTAAAAAACTGTAAACAGCTGCAAAAGTGTGAAAACTTTTTCAAGGTTAGGAGATTCTCAACATAATTTTTTTGTGACATTACTCATATACCTTTAAAAAAAAATTACTTGAACAAATTGATTTTGCTCTACAATTAAATATTCTCAATAAGGTGTGAAGTGACTCTCGCACCTTTTTTCCAACACATTCTTCTTTTGCGAGTTTTTTCACGTTTTATTCAAAATTAATTTCACACGCAATTCCTTTGACAAAAATAAATGAACCTTTGGACATTGTATGAATAAGAAAATTGCGACGTAGTGGCGCAAAATACTGTACCTTCAATTACAACTATATTTATGTCTATGAAGAAAAAAGTATAGAGGAAAGAGCGCAAACCCTTTTAGTTTCGGAGCCCATCGTGCAAAGCTCGTCCACCGCATGAAATCCAAGCTCGAAAAAAAAAAAAAAAAAAAAAATGCCAAGCTCGAAAAAAAAAGTCAAAAGAGAAAACCACGCTCACTCGCTGTGTCTACAATGCGCCTGGCACACTGCACAGAAAGTTAACGCTCAATGAATCTCTTCTTTCTCTCGCGCATTATGCAGGCTACGTGAACACGAGCCGGCGTCGAGTGTTTATATATACGTATATTATTATGCGCGGACTGAAGTATAGGGTACACATGTATATCGCACACACAACTAGCACAAGCGTTAACGAACCCTCTGCCTCAATCTCTTGATATACCGTCTGACTCTGAATGCTGAAAAGGCACGACGTGCTCCCGGAATAACCTCGCTTGCTCCTCCCCCCTCCCCCTACTCTTTATACTTTTTTTTCCATCATCATTTTGCAGCAGTGCAGGTGTATACCTTTGGTTTGGTGTTCTCTCTCTTGAACCCGCGCGTGTGCTGGTACTTACTTATAATGCGTAAGTGACGTCACGCACACAACGCATCGGGTGCTTTTTTTATTCCCGTCTACATTACGGTGCGGCACTGATATAATGTTGTACTCAACATGTAGCTTTTTTTTCGACGCATAACGAACGCTGTGTTGCTATCGCAGGGAAATGAGCGATTATACGAGCTCATCACCGACAAAACAACTGCTAGGACGCATTTACACGAGTAAATAATGTGATGATAGATTTGATAAAGTTTTCAGGTCGATCAATCATTTGTTGTTAATCGCAAGGTCTGCCAATGATGATCGCCGTCCGTCGTACGTGCGGTACGGGACGAGTTGTAGGTGTCGATGAAAAAAACCAAGTGACGGCAGATTCATGGGCGATTATCGATAAAAATTTGCCTCGAATTAATTCGTCGAAGGTGCGATTTTTACTGTCAGGGTGGCTTCAAGTCTCATCGATACTGCTTAACGCGATTATACTTTTTTCAATGTATCTCATTTTCTACGTAATTTGAGCTGATCTATTTAGTTTTAAGATATGGAAGTGCTGTGCATATTTTTTTTTTTCCACAAAGCTTAGTTACATATGTAATAAACGAAGGAAATGTATTTCGTGTGCTTAGATATGACTTGGAAAAAATAATGGTAAAAAAAGAAAAAATGAAATAATTACAAAGTGTGTGACCGTGGCCGTAATTTTGTTTCAGGGAGCGCCGGGACGCGGAATTACGGGACATTCAGCAGCTGCAGGAAACGCGGGAGCGCGAGGCCAAGCTCGAACGCGAGAAGCTCGAGAAACAGAGGGCGGTCGATCAGGCGGTGCAGAGGCACTTTGAGGAGTCCCTGAGGCAGGCCAGTCAAAAGGTAAGTTACTTGCTTCACGTGTCCACACTTTATTTGCCGATGCGAGCAACACAGGTGGCGTTTATTCATACATTTTTACTTACAACTTAAATCATTGCAAACATAATTTAATGAAGGTGTGGTCCTGTCATTATTTAATTTACATTTTTCACATTGAATCTTACATACCATCTCCCTCTTTTTTTTTACACATAAGAGTACGTGTTAAAAGTGACACCCAGTCCTCCCTTTCGACGACTCGTGCACGGAACGAACACGCAACGAAAAAAAAGTTGTCGTGAAATCAATTTGAATAAAAATGAACGCAAAACGAGAATAGGTGTTGGTATTGTATTCATCTTGGTCCTCTTCGTGTGGATCACAAAAAAAAAAAAAAAAAAAAAAAAAAAAAAAAAAAACCGGTTATAACGTAGGGGCAATAGAAAAAGAGCGAGGGGCAAGTGAGATCTTTTTTTTTCGGAGCTCAACCCAGAAGTGAAATCGATGCACATTCCAGCACCTGTCTCTCTTTTTTTGTTCACGCTAGAATAAGTAAGTAACGCGTGTGTTATAGGTACACTTACAAAACCTGTCCACCCTATCCCCTTTCATCCCCTCTGTACCTATGCATGTGTGTATACGTATACGTACACGCGAAACCTTGACAGATGATACACTGTGAAAAGTTTCAGTTGAGCTTTACGAGCTGGAATCAAGGTGAAAAAGCAACCTGTATTACATTAGTGACTTTACTCTTAACAGTCGAATATTTTGCAGTTTCAATTGGTAAAAATAACCATTAAACTTACTGTTCAGTGTTTTTTTTTTTTTTTTTTTACTAATGGTAACTGTCAAAATTTTAATTTTTCGTTGTAAAGTAACTACATTGAACGCAGGTGGCTTTTTACCTCAACATAAATGTAGTAATGGTCGACTGTAATTTTTTAAACTGTCCTCGGTGCAACACATGTTTTTTTTTTTTTTTTTTGGTGCAAAAAGCGCGTGCGATAAAAGGAAAAACAAGTTACGCGTGCCTTGTGCACGCAAGGGTGAATAAATACATAGTGGAACGTATCAGCTGCCCGCGTTGCTCACATATATACACGCGCCGCATTTATTTTATTTTGACGTGTGGGTATATTATTATATACTGTACGCATGTGTACGGTACATGTGCATCCTGCCTCGTTATTGATGTTGCAAGGCAAAAGAAACCGCCTCGTTTTCTTTTTCTTTCTATTACTTACCGCTATTGTTGTTTTCATCGCTACTAATTCTTTAAACTAAAAGTAGTTGTTTTTTTATTTTATTTATTTTTTTTTTGCTGAATACTTTTTATACGCTTGGTAGCGCTATTGATTACCAAAATTTTTCATCCAGTCAGACTTGGGTATCGACACTATTTTAAACACTTAAATTTAGACATTTTTTATTATTATTACTCATAACGCAGCAGACATTCAATAACATTTTTATCAGCGAAATGATACATTATATCTTGAGAGAGAAAAAATTGTCACAGTGTTGAAAAATAGTATTGAAATTGTTGTTTAAATACTCTGTAATAATCTTCGTTCTCTAAGAACACAGCACTAACGTTTTGTTTGGGAAACATTTGTTTGAGTGTTGCCTCATAAAATAACAATGTAAAGGAAACAAAATTTCCTGCAATAACTACTTAATGCACCACATTTTTGGAAAAAAAAAGAATTCGCTTTTCAGGGCTGATAAACTACTTTTTTGTTGTTATAAAGTTTATTTTAGTCTCGTGCTCTAGATGCATCAAATTTTTTCCTCCCCATCGAAAATAAGTAAGTCACTGCACAGTTTTATACAAACATACAATGAAAGTAACAAAGGTGGATGGATTTTATCGCGAGCAAAGAAGAAAAAAAAATCAATAAAAGAAACAAAGACGGAAACAGGTGATGTGAAAAATGAGTGCCGTGCGCAGCAATTAACCTAATAGGTATACGTAACAAAGCGGTATAGTACGGGTGCAAGTATGCCAACGTTATAGTCGTGTTAACGGTGTCCGGAGAATCAAGTATACTTATAAAAAAAAAAAAAAAAAAAAAACCGGCTGCTCGCATGCTCGCTTCGGTTTTTATCTTCGCGACTTTCGTTCCCATGCACGCAGGATACACGTCAGTACAGTAGGATATATAAATTCGGGTACGTATAATAATTATTCCAGTACAGGTAAACTGTACATGAAAATGTTCAACTACCGTATAATGCGTGTTAATGTGACCTTGGAAGCCGAGTATGTACATATTCATTATTTTTTTAAATTTTACTATAGGAAAAAAAAAACAAAAAAATAATTGACTTCCCCTAGGTCGGTCAGGTGGATTATCCGAAAATAATGAGACTCGTACTTTTTTTTTCACGAAAATAATAATTTACCAGGGTACAGCTCGTCAAAGTTTGGAGTCACGTCACTTCGTAGTAAAACTATTACGTTCAAAAGGCATGTCATACCCTTAGGACATCACTTCGTTAATGGAACAAATTTTTACGTAATCTATACCTGTCGGTCTTAATGAATTTTTTTGGTATTTTTTTTCTATTATTGCTTTTTAATTGGAAATACGTGGTAAACTGTTTTCTGGCATACTTGACTGTTAACACTCTATATTTTTTTGTTCTTCTTCAAAAAAGACTCAAAATCCAATAACTCATACCCTAACTGAATATGAAAGCGAGAAAGTTGCCATACAGTCAGATCCAGCATTTTACTTGTTATTGAATTGATTCCCGTGTTGATAAGCACACTGTTGACTTACATTTTTACTACAAAATAACATATACAGAGGCATTTGCCGTTCATTATCGGTGCAGCTTTCGCGATAATTTTGGAAATTAAATGTCACACGCCTTTTATGGGTAATTTTAAAAACATTTTTCTTCGAAGCGTCCACACATAAGACTAAACCCAAGAGTCTCGTTACAACGGTAAAAAAAAAAAAAAAAATCGGAACAATTTTTCAAAAAATATTGAACAATTCGTAGGGTTTACTAAGTTGAAAAAAAAAAAAAAAAAAGTAGCCATTGTAAAAAATGTTTGGTTTGCTCTGTCGTAAGAAGACAATAGTTGAAAATATATGAATGGTGAAATAAGCGAGCAACGTAGATTGAAGTAGATGCCTTATTCGTTTGTGCAGAGGAACGTGATACCCTGGCAGAGCTTCATACCTTTGGCGCCGCCACACTCAACTGGACGATCGCACGCCACGCACCACCATCACCCGGGCGCGACTCAGCAGCAGCAGCAACAACAGTCCCAGCAGCACGCTTTGGTGGGGGTATCCCAGCAGCAGCAGCAGCAGCGTGATCGAGAAAGGGAGCGAGAACAGCGTGACCGGGAGGAAAGGGAGCACCAGTTGGCTGCCCATCGCGAGCAGCAGGAGGCAAGCGAGTACGCCGCCCAGCAGAGTATCGCCTACCTCCGCGCGGCTGCTGTTCCCCAGCCCGCAGTTCAGGTTTGTTGATGAACTTGCTACAAATATATAACTATATACACAACTTTATCCATCCACGTATAGGTGAGTTAGTACTTGTACCTAATTATAATTTTTAGATGTTTGTTAAATGAGATTTTAAAAGTAGGCAACGGTACAGGCACACATTTGGTATTTCATTCTCGCTCTCTCATTTCAATGCCATCGTCATATACGCGTAACCTACCGATTAGGGAATAAATTCATACAATCCGGTTTAGTTATTACCTATACGTTTATTCGGTCTAGACTTGCAGACGTGCTAACAGCGGTTTGAGTTTTTTTTTTTCGCGTAGCAATTATCATCAAAGCAAACATTCGTTGTTTTATCTTTCATATACATGTATGTGCGCAAGTATACTCGTAGGTGTCTATACACGTACTTAAATCGTAAAATACCTCGATATATATGCAGTATGTATAGGGTCAGCCAAAACCTTGTGGCTTAGTACGGTATCCCGTTACGTGACAGTACAACAGTTAAGTCCTGTACCTTCATAGTGTGCATATACACATCCCCGTTCATGTATAGGTACAGGTTATACGCGTTGAAGTCTCTGACTGGACAATGTCACCCCTACAAGATAGATGCACCATACCAGGATATTTTCTAATGTTGATTGCAATCGTTACAGGTCTCACGGCCGTCGAGCGTGCCAGGCAAGGTGGACTACCCTCCGCCAGCCCACGCGCGTAGTTCAAAGTCTTCGTCGTCGCTACCGCCCTCGGTGTCTAGCAGGCACGACAAGCCACAGCAGCAGCAGCAGCAACAGTCGATCCATCAGGCACACCCGACAACTCTGAAGGCAGAGCCCAGTATCAGTTTGTTTGGCTATTCAGGCTACCAGCCGAGCGGCGCTAACTACGTCCAGCACGACAACAAGCCGGGCAAGCCTCCTCCGTCCTCATCGTCTTCGTCTTCGACGCCAATGGCCGGCCAGTCGCACGACAAGTCTAGTGTCGTCGACATCATTGACGTCGTGGGGATAGGCAGGAGTCGAGGCCACGCTAGTAGAGTCGAGGTGCTGTCGAATCCGCCATCGCACCTTTCCTCGCCCTCGCCATCGGTGGCTGTGGCCTCAGCTTCGACCAACCTGTCGTCGACCTCGTCTTCTTCGTCGTCCTCGTCGTCGGCATCCGACCACAAGAGCTCGGTCATTGTCAAAAACGAGGGCAGCCGCGACCAGAAGCAACAGTCTGTTGTCGCGCCCGCGCACTCGCCTAGCCCCAAGATGATGTCCTACATGAACGTCTCACCCGTGACGGTAAATACCTATCTCCTTATATTGTGTTGGAAAAAAACTGCAGAAAAAAAAGTAATACCTCCGTATGTGGCATTCAATGTTTTTTTTTTATTCGCAGATACCAACTTCTCAGCACAAATCGCCTTACGAGTGTCGCTCGCCCTCACAGAGCCCGCACGCTCACCATCACCACCACCACCACCACCACCAACAGCAGCAGCAGCAGCAGCAGCAGCAGCAGCAGCAACAGCAGCACCACCTACAGCTCAACGATTCGAAGCTACAGGTGTCGAGTCATCACAATCGCCCCGGTAGTGCTCACCTCTCTGCTCCCGGACTGCTGCAGAATCCAGCAGTGGTCAATCGGCCTTCCCGCTCGCCTCAATCGGTCTCGCAGGTTCCGCACCCATCGCCGCCTGAGCCAAGATACCTCACGAGGCCCGAGCCACAACTTGCGTACCCACCACACCAATCGAAGAGCCCGTTCTCGGCTTACCTGCAGCATCCCCATCATCATTCGCACCAGCCGAGCGCCACGTCCTCTTCGCACTACCCTGCGCCTGCTACTGCTTCCAAGCCTAAGGTAAGCGTACTCTTAGCGTGCGTTCAATAGTATTTGAATTTATTTAAGTTTTATTTGGTATTATTACTAATACTACGTTATTTTCCGAAAGAAAGCGAAATACGTAATAATATAGTAAGAAAAAAATAAGATTAGAAATTTCGAAATAAACAAAAGCAAATTTATTTATGTAGGTAAGCAGTCCGGCGCCATCACATATCTATGGAAAGCCGAGTTCGGGTATAATGACTGGAACGCCAGTCTGTCGAGCTCCGGACTCGGGCTCGACGAACACTATGGGTCCGTCCTCGTCGTCTTCGCCCGGTGCACCTTCGGGGGCATCTTCGGTACCGCTTCCACTGACATCTAAAGCCAGTGCCAGTGGCACGAGCAGTAGTAGCGGCAGCGTTATGTCCTCGTCTCTGCAACCGGCCATACATCATTCGAGCTCAACGCAGGGTTCGCATTTTTCACATTTGGCGCCACCACCTGCTCATTCGAGTCGCAGTCCCTACGACTCGAGGAGCTACGGGACACCCAAGCCTCTGCCACCGCCATCGACGCTCCACTCTGCTCCCAGCATAGGGTAAGCAAACGATGTGGTTTTATTCGAGCAGATAACCTATTTTACATCAATGTTGCGATCATCCAATATATTTACTAACGATTTCTTCATTTTTTTTTTTTTTTTTTGTAGAAAATTGCCTGCTCCGATGCATCTACTGCCACCGGCTAGTGCTCTCACCCCGATTTCTAGGCTGCCACCAGGTTTGGTTCATCCGGTTGTCCATCATCCACAGAGCCATTCGCCGCTTGGTCAGACCGGTAGCAGTGCCAACAATCACAACAGCAACAATAATAGCAACTTTCAGACGCAGCCACTGGATCTCGGCGTAGAGAGATCTAGTTCGCCAAAACGCAAATCTAGCACGCCTCAGGGCAGCGAGCCCATATCCCTGGAAGCCAAAAAGCGTAGGTTAGAGGAGAAAACACAGCCACAGTCGCAACCGCAACCACAACCGCAACCACAACCACAGCTACAGTCACAGCCACAGAATGTATCGGTAACAATGACGACGCCATCGATAACTATTACGTCGACAACAACGCCGATGACGACGACGACTATGACGACAATGACAACAGCGACGTCGATGACGATGACGGCATTAACAACGCCAACGATGACGACACGGGCTCCTGACGCGGCCAGTCCGCTGGTGCTGTCGAGAGTCGGTGAGCCCAGTCCGTTGATCGCCTCGGCGGCGACTTCAATCACCAGCTTCGTCAACACTGCCCTGCTGACACAGCCCAATAGCCAAAGCCAGGTGAATGTTCCTTCTTCCATAAGTCCAGCGCCCCGAACGGCCAGCGGTGATGGCACCGTGCGGCCTTCGTCGACCGGTAGCGTGAGTTCGCTTCCATGTGCGACGAATCCGGCGACACTGACGACAAGCGCCTCGGCCTCGCCAGTCCCGTCATCTACGGCTCCGAGTCCTGCGCCTAGCGCTCCCGGCACTCCGGCCAAGCCTGACAGTCCAGCCCCAGTGCGACCGCCCAGCACCACCAGCTACCCTGTGCACAAGCTCAAAAAAGCATGGCTTCAGCGGCACTCGGGCGAAGACGGTGCCGAGGATACCGTTGGCGTCGTTGGCAGCGGCTCCTGCGTCACCCTACCCCTTAATATCGCCGTTAACAAACAGGCCAATGGCAGTACTGGTAAGAAAAAATTTTATCAGTCAAAAGCTTTTCGAACCCCATAGGGACGAATATGCTAATGATATACATATTTTTTTCTTCAACTATGTCATATACAGGTAAAGACAATAACAGCAACAGCGTAAACTCCACTACAGTAGCGACAAACGTGAGCGTATCTTCAACGTCGTCATCGACGACAAATACGACGACGTCGACCACGAGCTTACCCAGCGCTGTCAATTCAATCCACAATGTCGGCAGTATGGCTGTGAACAGTATCAGCAAACCAAAGGTGCCAATCAAGCAACGCAAAACGCCTGTGAAAGAATCGGTTAACGGACACGCGATTGCTGCTGCTTCTGCTCCTACTACTGCTGCTGCTGCTGCTGCTACCGTCCCGGCTCCCAACTCTGAGAGCCTCCACGAAGAGTCCTCAAACAGCGAGCCCGAAAGGAAGGCGCCGCCAAAGCGAAAGCAACCCAAGGTATGAGATTTTCGCAACCCATGACCTGGATGACCTCTTCAGAGTTTTTTTTTTTTTTTCGATTTCTTTTTTTTCCGTTCTTCTGCTGTTTTTCGTATTCTGCTTATACATTACACCACTGCATGCAGAAATGAAGTGAACCGGACAGTCACTAGTCCAGGTACCACAAACTCAAGCATAGAATTCATGTTTAAATTATCAATGGATTTCGTTTTTATTCAACTATTTTACATTTTAAGTTCTTTTTGTAAATATCATTTTCTAGAAATAAGTGTTGAATTCGATAAAAATAAAGTAAGTTTACAAATATGCACTTGCTACTTTTTTTTCTCTACAATCATGAAAAACAAAATATTTTAGTATAGTGTCAGTTAAACTGGACTTCAACCTTTTTTGTTTGTCAATTGTTTCTAATCTTTGCTATATTATTACTTTCCAGTACTTACTTTAAGCTAATTAAATAATCAACTGACTTAAAAGAGCCCGATATTCAAATATAATTTCAATTAGATCTACATGAAAAAAATTCTTGTCAATTTAATTTTTTTTATTGACCTTTTGAAGTATTTCCATTTGTACTTATTCATATTATTGTACACACGTTTTATTGTTGAAAGAGATTTTAATCGCCTATTATTGCGGTGCCTCAAAGATTCATTGAACCCGTGGAACACGGCCTAGTCATAGATATACTGATGAACCGTAATCCATTTGATAATGAATTAAGTAAATAAATCTTTTAATTTAAAAAATGTTTCAACTACTTTCTAGCTGATTTTTTAAAAGCAAAAGAAGCCTTTCATTTTTTGTGTTCTACTAATATTTACTGTTACAACTACTTGCACAGCTTGTTCTATACAAAATGCAAAGTGTTCATCTTCTGTATTTAACAAGCATACATACAGTACTTATCTTTATAGTGGTAATTTTTTGTTCTCTTTCTGTTCTACTTTTTTTTTGTACATGCATCAGTGTTATCAGAGCAAAAACTGTGTATCCTAGAGATTTTTTCGTTTTTTTGAAATTGCAAATTAAAATGATGTTGAGTATGAACTTGATGCGGAACAGCATATTGTTTTCATTTCAATGAACAATAGTTTTAATCGTAACTTAGAATAAAAGTGGAATGTTGGTTTCAAAATTATACGAGAGTGAATGTAAGCTTTATAGTTGGTGGGGAAAAAAAGATATTGAAATTTTGGTTAAAACGATGAATGTGTTTGTTTTCGTAGTACATTATGTCATGTTGATGACCATTTCTATGCTTTGATACTTTTTTATTTAGTAGTACTGTTGGTAAATAAATTAACGACTACAAACTGCTATTAAATACATCCCGGTGAATTATACGTCGTTACAGTTATATTTTTGTGATCATATAGAAATAAACAATTTTCACTTTCAATCGTGAATAGTGCACATCCCATTGAAATTTATGAAATAAAAAAGTATTGAAGAACTGCAGTAAGTGATAAAAAATAAAGGGTTAAGATTTATAAGGTATTGTGGTAGATAATATGTCATTATGAATCATTTGGTTACTAGTATGTTGAATGCCATTGAGAATGCAACGCACACATACTTGATTATAATTACTGAATGCATTGTTCTTAATTCATAAATACAAAACTATTGGTGTTTAAAATGGAGTATGCTAAATTCTAAAATGTAAGTTGAAAAAACAAAATACTACGTACGTACTGCATTAATTGAATTAAAGTTTTAAGATTATCTCGTGACTCAAATTGATGCCAATGAGCAGTTGGGCACTTGACCACTTACCTGTATCAGTGCTTTGCATTTTAACTGCAACATTAAACATGTATTCGTTTCAATAAATTTAATGTAGTGGTATTCGTGAATGAAGAGATTAGTCATAAAAGAATGACAATCTTATTAAAAATTTTTGACAGTCGAGCACGTAACATTGTTAGAAAAAAGTCTTGTATAAACTCACACAACTGCATACAGAACATAAATTTTTTCCTGCTGATAAAAAATATGGAATACAATTAACCATAGTACAAGGTAGAAGCAAGCTAAGGATACAGTGTTCAAAGTTTCGCGCTCTGGACGCACTTGGTCGGGGTGGGGGTAGGTACCAACCAAAAACTTAACCAACGTATCATTTCCGAACAAAGCCAGTATAGCGCCCCTGTATTTAACGGGTGATTGGCGAAACACGTTAGTCATTCAGCTAATAAGAATAATTTCATATGCATCAGGCGCTCTCTCAATAAGTAATACAAAATGAGATTCTTAAGTTCTTAAGTCTCGGCTGAAAGGAACTTGGATTTGAATTTCGGCTATGTGGTTATACTTATCGAGAATTTATATACCAAAGTAAGGGTGAGATTACATGGAGTCTGGCAGTCTGCAGACTGGCAGAATTGCGCTAAGTTTAAAAATGTTTCAATATTAATATTTAAAACCTGTTACGTAAGCAAAGAAATAATTATCGTAATACATTTGCATTTCTGTATTAACTAATATTTATGAAAAAAAAGGTGACGAAAAACGTTTTGTCACAGTTACATATTGTTATACATACCAGGTTACATCAGTGACCCTACTGACCGTCTGTGTGATGTTAACATAAATCTATAAAAAAAGTTATAAAATAATATTTGACACGTTTTATTGTAAATGAAATTGATTGTAACTAAGCCTTTATTCGGTTATGACAATAATTACAATTTTTTCTTTATTTTACTAAATTATTCTGAGATGTTATAATTTAAACATAATTTAAACTTAGCGTAATTCTGCCAGTCTGCAGACTGCCAGACTCCATGTAATCTCACCCTAAAGCTCGATCTTCGATCCTCAGTTTATGCAATACGGTAGCTGTAGTTGTAGGACCGAAACGAGGCATCTCTGATTTAAATATTATGGGCCATGAACTTGAGGGGACTAAAATACATACCCAAATGTAAAGCGTAAGTGAGTGTGCGTTGGGCATTCTGGAATCACGATTATTTTGTTGTATAATTTCAATGGTCCAAGGCCAATGGAACTAACAAAGCAAGACAAAGAGTAAACTCTTCTTTCGTATTTTTACCGCGTGTGCATTCTTTTCCATTAAAGGGTATTGTAAGAGCACGTTAGCACCGCACGACGGTGCGGTCAAACTGTACCTACAATATGTATATATGTACAAAATATATACTTATAGCCCTTATAGGGGCAGCGGGGCGGTATGCGCGCGAGGGGACCGAGGGGATGGCCGCGCGCCATTGCTAGCGTGTTGCTAGTCTCGTAGACGTCTCCGAACCTTAAACTTTCTGTCTTTACAAGCAAGTCACCTTGGGTATATACCTATACAAATATGCAGAGAAAGAATGAGGCAAGGATCTAGTCGAAACATGCCGATGCTGTTGTGTGTACCAGCTCTTTCCTTTACGTGACTGTTTCGTGATGAATGTACTCATACTTGATGCATATGAGTAGTCGAGTCCGAGACTCCGAGCGCTACAAATCTTTTATATTTCTCGTTTGTGTTGCCTCTCTCGTGGCTCGGGATAACCTCTGGTGCGTTCGGAGCTATAATGGCGGATGAAAACGTGGTTATGGAGGAAAACAATTTCGTTGCCCACTTGGTAGGTTAATTTTTTTATTTAGTTGCATCATGTAATCACTCTACATAAATAGAGACGGAGAAAATGCTTTATTTACCTATATACGTATTTATCAATTGTTCCTAACCTCGAACTTGTTTGTACTCGCTCATTATCTCTCAATTTGTATACTTAAACGCTACAACGTATTACTTATTATGCCTATTATTTTGAAATTAAATTACATGCTTATTAAATTTATTTTAGAGCTTACCTTATTATGATTTAATCGGTCGATCGAATGTTCGTACTTCTTGAATCTATTGTTTTTCTACCTATACGTATTACACATGATGTAGTACATATATTTATAGTAGTACACGAATACTACAAATGTTAATTTCAAGTTAGTTTACGAGTGGGGGGGGAGGAGTAACATTAATGCACTAATTCCACAAACTGACTGCCGTTATCTCGTATTACTGATGAATATAGACAAAATATGAAGTAACTGTCCGTCATTAACTGTTATTAAGACTGATAACACCGTTTAGTTTTTATCTACTTTACCAAATAGCTATAGATAGGAGAATTAAAAAATTAATCCAACCGCCTGTCGTGTAGGTAATTACAGTAGTAAAATACTGATAACAATGCATATAGACATACACGTAGGTCTATTCAATAGGACATGAATTGGGCAGAAATTATACACGTGTGCTAACAGTGAGCTCGAAAAAATAAGTTGAAAAATAAAAAATAAAATATACAGTAATGAAGAAAAAGTGGAGAAATTGGCTTGAAGTGGCAAAAAAGTACTAAAAAATAATCTATGTCTGTGTGGTAGGTAAAGCGAAAGAAGGGAGCCGCTTGGAAACAGCAAACAGCCGTGCAGGAACAGCGTCGCCGTCAGAAAAAGAAGCAAAGTAGAGGAGGTGCAGCTGCTGGTAGCGAGTCCAGCAACGAGAGCGAAGCTGGATCAGTGAGCGACTCCAGTGAACAGAGATTTCCCGCTCGAGCAATCATGCAAATATCCACGACAATTGATTCCTACAAAGCATCCTCGGGAAATGGTTAGTCGTAGATAACAAACAACTGAGTAGCCAAACATTACTTTTTCACTTGTACGTCTTGTTTAGCAGACAAAGTTCACTTGATTATGCCTTGTCATTTATTACAAATAGCTCCAGTACAATTAATAATAACGAAGTCAAGAAATGAAAACATTTCCGCGATGGTTCAACTTAAATTGTGTGCTTGTGTTTAAGGGAATGAAAGAAAATCTCTAGGAGAACTTAGTACGAAGAAAATTTTCTCGCTTCTCATTTTCTATCTACTATTGTTATACACATGTAACTAAAATTAAAAAATGATACTAACTCCTTTAACAACTTTTGCTCATTGCTAACACGTGAATATTAGCAATGTAACACAAATGAAAAAATCTCTTGGGTTGGAAAGCTAGATGCTTATACTTTAAGAAATCACATTACCTTTCAAGAATAAAGTTACGTTTTTTCCAGCGCTAAAAAAAATTCATTCACGCATAGCTTGTTGAAACAACTAAATTCAATGCATGCAGCCTTGAAGATTTATTTGCTTACAAAACTATTTTAAATTGTTGAATTCGCTTATTATGTGAATAAAATAAATAATAGAACTATAGTCCAAAAAAACTTTTTTGTTCCTATATTTATTTCGCAAACAAGGTTTAAATTTCCAGCTTTATTTATAAACTTTTTTTTTGCAGGTAATAAAAAAGTCCCCAAAAAACGAGGACGAAAACCAAGGAGCACAAAAGATATTAAAATCAAAGAGGAAGAAGAAGAAGAAGAAGAAGAAGACTACCAACCTCGTCAAAAAAAAAAGCGAGTAGAGAAGTCCAGTGATAGTAGCAATAAAAATAAAAAGAAAAAAAACAGTCGAATAAGTACAATAGAAGACAAGCCTGATCAAGAAAAACTATTAAAATCCGGACAAAGCTGGGTTCAAGGTGAAGTGTGTAACGACTATCCATGTACACGATTATCCAAGTGCCGTGAATGCAGATTAACCCAAAACCAACGAGACAAAATAGAAAAAAAATCTCAGAGTTCCGTCGTTTTTTGTCGATTTTACGCTTTTCGAAGAATGCAATATACTAAATCTGGAACCCTAATTTTTGCGGGCTTTAATGATCCTTTCATAGATGCTGATGAAGTAAGTGGAATAACCTTAATTTTTTATTAATAATGTTAAAGAAAAAAAAATTGATTTTTTTAAAATTAATTACAGAGTGATAGACAGCTTTGGTTACCGGGAATAGACAACAGACTCATTAAGCGGGATAAATATACGGAAGAAACACAGGATGGCAAAAAGGAGTGGGATAAAGGTGACTTCGATATCGAATTAGCTTATCAAATAATCCGACAAGTAGGCGATCAGTTTTGTGATTTGATACATCAGGAAAAACGCGTGATCGAAGAACATATATCAAGAGGTATGAAATTTTTAACTTCTTTTATTTAATAAATTTTGTATTTTAAAAATATTTTGTCACCCTTTGGTATGATTAAAAAAAAAGCAATCGTGCTGTCAACACGATGTTTTAGATTTTGCCAAATATACCCACAACTATTTATTTTGTTTGAAAAGTAATGAACTTATTTTTTATCTATCAGCAAATGCAGGCCTTGTCGATCGAGCATTAATCTGGAAGAGAGTCGTGAAAGGTGTGCGGGAAATGTGTGACCTCTGTGAAACAACATTATTTAATTATCATTGGACCTGTGGCAAGTGCGGTTTTAGCGTATGCATCGATTGCTATGAAGTAAGTTGATATAATTTTCTTTGAATACAAAAAAAATGTTTAAGTATCTTTCAAAATGATGTAAATTTACTATTTGATAAAGATGAAAGACAAACAATATATCGAGCTTTTTAACACTGACGTAGCAATAAGAAATATTAATTTTTTTGTCGAGTATTGGTCGTGGACTTATTTTTCATTAATTTTTAGGCTCGTAAGAACAAGAACACGGTTTGGACTGAAAGCAGCAAAGGACGAGACAAGTATGCTTGGCTGCTGTGCGCAAATCGTCAAACCCATGTGCCAGAACAGCTGTTACTTACCCAGATTATTCCGGCAGATTGTCTCGTTCAGATAGATCAGCGACTACACGAATGTAGGAGCGAGTGGGGAATTCCTAAACTTTGCAGTTGCGATGCAACACCCAAACCTATAAATGAAAATCTCCGCAACTTAATTAAAGGTGATCTTGTCTATGTCGTAAACGGAAACGCACAATTGGAAATTAAGGTTGGTATCGAACACATACTTGCGTATTTTTATGATTTGTCAAAATAACTTTTTATATGATGAAATTATGATTTGCTTGAAAAAAACTATGATAGTTTCAATGAGCTTTTTAACACTGAACAATAATTAAACTTGTCCAATAGTTTTGTCGTAAACTATCATAAAAAAAACATTTTTGTAATTTCAAATTTTCATTACAGCCAGAGAAGCAACGAAAAAGGGATAGCGGTAACAGCAACTCGAGTGAAAGCGGAAGCCGAGCAAATGGAGAAGACAAGAACTCGCCGCTGAATTGGCTAGCTGATGTGGCACTACAGAACCAGGACAAAAACGATAGTGATAGCGACTCAGACTCTGATCAGGATGGTAACCACTCGACTTTACGAGAGCTATTGATCCGACCCTCACAAAAACCCAATGGCAGTAATTCGAATCCTGATTCACCCAAGAACGTTGATCCACACTCCTCTGATGATAATACGATTGCCAGTAATAGTAGTGCAAATAAGGCCACAAACAATTTAATACCCAATAGTCAAAACAACGTCAAAACTGGTAAAAAGTCCAAAATAGACACACTTAATGAAGTAATCAGCAGTGTCATTGAGCACAGTGTTAAGGTAAAGTTACAAAAGCATTCACGTACTATAAACAGATTGAAACGTAATTTATAAACCTTCAATTTATTTCTCAGAAGGAGGAAGGCAGCGGCATCGATGACGAGAAAACACCCGAACTCAAACATTTTGTCCGCCGTTACAAGTGTTCTCAGCGAGGTCGTGAGCCTCTGCCTGTGAGGATAATGACTCTGACTGAAAGCAAACTACTGTATCCTGATGTGCCGCACTCGTGGCTGTGCGATGGAAAACTTCTCCGACTTCAGGATCCTACCAACCCTAAGAATTATAGGATATTCCAAGATCAATGGAAACGCGGCCAGCCCGTCATAGTTTCTGATGTGCACAAGTATTTAAACAACGATCTTTGGCATCCCGACAGCTTTTCCAAAGATTTTGGCGATCAGAAGAATGATCTCATCAATTGCATGACGGGTAATACCGTTCCTAAACAGCCTATGTGGAAGTTCTGGGAGGGTTTTGAACACTCCTTGAAACGACTCAAAGACGAACAGGGCAACGCCATGCTATTGAAGCTCAAAGACTGGCCGTCTCGAGGTGACTTTGCCGATATTCTACCCACCAGATTTGCTGACCTTATGAAGTGCGTGCCGCTGTCAGAGTACACGCACAGATATGGAAGGCTTAATCTCGCAAGTAGATTACCAGACATGTTCACAAGACCTGATCTCGGACCCAAAATGTATAACGCCTATGGTTCTGCACTCTATCCCGACAAAGGCACAACTAATTTACATCTCGACATCTCGGACGCGGTCAATGTTATGGTCTACGCGGGGATTTCCAAAGACAGTGACAAAGATGAACAGATAAAGGGTGAGTTTTTTACTTGTTTGTGATTCAAGTATCAAGTATTTATTTCTACATAACGCTAATTGTTTGACATTTTACAGAAGCCTTGAAAGCTATTGACGAAGCAGGCTGTGATATCCTAACGCGTCGTCGAGTGCGTGAAAAGGATGAGGTTCCTGGTGCGCTTTGGCATATTTATGCCGCACGTGACGCTGATAAGATCCGCGATATGCTCAATGCCGTGGCACTTGAACGCGGCGCTAGACTGGAACCCCACCACGATCCTATCCATGATCAGAGCTTCTACCTGGATGGTCCACTCCGTGAGCGTCTGTATCGTGAATACGGCGTCGTAGGGTATGTTGATTTTTTATTGATTAAGGTCAATAGAAATGAATGAATGGGATCATTTAAACCTTTTTTCTTTCACAGGTACGCGATAGTGCAGTGCTTGGGTGATGCGGTATTCGTGCCCGCTGGTGCTCCACATCAAGTGCGCAATCTGCACAACTGCATCAAGGTAGCAGAGGACTTTGTCTCTCCCGAAAACATTTCTCATTGCTTTCATCTCACGCAAGAATTCCGTACGCTGTCGGATACCCACACAAATCATGAAGACAAACTGCAGATTAAAAACATTATTTATCACGCTGTCAAGGATTCACTGACGGCTCTCGATACTGTCAAGGAAGAGACTCTTGTAAAAAAACAGGGTGAAAAAACTAACGTCAATGAGACTAAACAGAAAATCAAAGTCGAAAAAAGCGAGGGTACGTAATTAAGTGATTTCTGGGTGCATTAGAGCCAAGATGATAAAAACAAATGATCAAAGTTTATGGTCGTATACTTCAGAAAGGAGGGTTTTGTGATACTCGAGTTAATAATTCTTGTAATTCTCCTAACTTGGGAAAAGTAGGAAATACAAAAGGAGATGGAACTCCGTTTTTTGTTTGGTACATTAGTGTACCTATGTGATAAAAAAAAAATAATAAATAAAAAATAAACATTGAAGAGACGTGACGCAAGCTATTGAAAACAAATCTTTGGAACGATACATTGGCTTGTAAATAATTTGATATCGTGCCTGTATCCAATATACTGTTATCTGTACAATTAATATTGTAAGAAAAAAGGACTCAAGTGAGTGTTATGGATTTTCGTATTGCATGTAGTTACGTGGCATAAATAGAAGAGAATGAATAACGGGGTGAGAAAAATTTTTTGTCAGTACAAGGGGGAGGGAAGATTTGACCGAAGTATTTAAAAATTACTGTGCAATTACAAGGTGGCAATGCTTGTACGTATGTATATTGATTGTTAATTTCTTTCGTTTGTTTTACAATTTTTTTTGATTAGAATAAAACAATCGCGGACTGACATAGTGTGCAAATATAGTAGTGAATTTCACGTGAAAAATCAGTCACCTTACTACAACATTAAATAAAAAAAAAAACAAACACTGCCTCAAACTCTTGTAAGTTATGTTTCCCTCCTCCTCCCTTTCACCATGTTTCATAACATAAATTCACGCAAATGATTTCTTAGCCGTCCGAAAAAAAAAAGAATGCAATTTCTCTCATCCTTGTGAAAACTTACGTTTCCTTTTTTCTTCGAATGTACTGGAGAAAATAAGGTTTATTTTTGAAGGTGCCAATCAACGATTTTTTGATTTTTCGCGTCCACATGACTTATTTTTATTATCAAACTTGCAACGAGATGGATAAAGCGTGTTATAATACATTCATGCTTGGGTTTTACAAAACAACTTGGAACTTGCAATTTCTCTGATCTCACTATACCTGTTTGTCTTGTATAACGTACATATTGTAAAAGAAATTCATGTAAAATAAAGAGCAATTAGCTAAGTGTCGATGTACTTTAACTAAAGTATTTAAAAAATGGCTTCTCTTTTAAAAAGGCTCGCTAAAAATTAGTGCAACGATGGATTGGTAGCGTGATTTTTAATTATTGATATTCACAAAGTACAGGGGCAGCGTGTACAAAATTATGTAGAAAACATTACATATAAGTATAAAATAGAATAAGTAACAATGTGTGTATTATCGATTTTTGCTCCCCGAAATGATAGGTGAAAGAAAATTTAAAAAAAAGGATAGATATACTCGTCCTATAATGTAAATATTGATTTCTATAAATATTATATATAATTATAAATATATAAATAATA
>NW_019379589.1:2622795-2672437 GCF_000648655.2 Copidosoma floridanum
TAAAAAAAAAAAAAAAAAAATGCACGGTCATCAACATTTACATGCGATGTTTGATTAACGAATATACTTTGAAAAATAAAAATATGCAAAATATCGTAACAACCACGCGTTGATGGATCAGCAAAAATACATTTTCAACCGATATTAACAAATTTGTCCACGAGTAAAAGTTATCCCTAAATTTTCAAGTGCGTACTTGGGAAAATTTTAGTTAGTGAAAAAATGGACCAACAATAATTAAAAAAAAAAAAAAAAAATATGATTGTAGTTCGGCTTACGTCGACGATGTGCTTGTAGAGGCGACTGTACTTGTCGTGGACGCGCCTGAGCTCCTGGTCAATGTAGCTGCGCTCGCTGAGCAGACGCATCTTGCGGGTGCGCATCTCCTTGACCTCGTCGCTCAGGCAGTTTATTTGATCGAGCTTGCGCTTGCGGCAGTTCTGCGCGGCCACCTTGTTCTTGCCGCGGCGCCGAATGTCACGGATCAGCGAGAGCTGAGCTTC
This sequence comes from Copidosoma floridanum, assembly GCF_000648655.2. The sequence continues at coordinate 2,623,299 of NW_019379589.1, forward strand.
GCTCAGATCGTACTTGCTCAGACGCTCGTTGAACTCGTCCATCGGAAGGTTTATTATGTCGTTCACGGCGATCGGCACGTTGAGGGCGCGCGCCCGCTTCTCGTCTCGCGTCAAGTGCTCGTCGGCTTCGCTTTTGCTTCCACTGCTGCGCCCTGCTGAAATACAGTAAATTATTACTCATTATTTTGTATGTATGACGTAGGTGTTGTATCAAAGAGGAAGAACAGGAGGTAAGACCACAACAGATAAAATAAACACGAAAACGCACCTTTTTTGTCGCGAGAGACGGGCCTCTGCAAGGATCCGGAGCTCTCTGGTGGCATGTGATACGTGTGGTTGTGCTGCACGTGCTCCAAGCCCGAACGCACTACACATGAGAGGAATCCTCGATGAGTACATATGTATTCTATGTGCATTACGACGTACCAGTTGTACGTAAAACCATGGAGTAAAACTCACCTGATGGTTGGTGCCTGGCAAAGTCAATACTGCAGCTGTACTTGATCTCCGACTGTAGTCCACTGGCACCCTCGATGGGGCCACTGTAGGCGAGCCCGGGGGGCCCAGCTGCCACCGCGCCCTGGCCAGCCTCGTAATCGTACTTGAGCGTCGCGGCCGCGGTACCAGTCGGTGAACCGCTCATCGGACCCTGCTCCTGGAAGCAGCGCTTCCCAAACATGTGGTGCTTCTTCTGGGCGACGGGCACCAAGCCGCCCCGGTCAGCCGCCGCTACTGTCTGATGGCAGGAGCTACGCTGCACTGAGTGTCGCCCGCTCGATGGCTGGTGCGAATAGCCGCAATCGTACGGCAGTCGGTACTTCCTACGACCAAAATGCAAACGGATGATATTTATACCGCAGCGCGTATCTATCATGGATCTAATTATTTAAAAACAAAACCCGCGACCAATCATCCAACATATCGTATACCATATTTCTATAAATAATCTCATGATGATTCAAGCGTTGCGCATGATTTCATATACGAAAATTATGTAAGCCAATTGAGAAAAATCGCGGTATCCCTGAAGAGTCGACGTGAAATTTTCAAAGGTTTTTTTTTTCCTACAGGTTTCAGTTCCTAGCACCGGATCTTCCGACAATGAAGTGCAAGATGTGTATTTCGTGCAACGCTTGTGGGATTCCCGTTAAAACCGCCCTTGACTTTAGACCCAGACATGACTCTACCACATTGAATAATTGTAAGGTGTAATAACTCACCCTGAAGAAGAGGCAGCGGCAGCGGCGGCGGCAGCCGCGTAATCCATCGCGTAGTGTGAGTCAGCCTGCGTGTGGCTGGAGTTGGAGCCGGTCTCCATCCACTCGTCACTGAGCGAGGGTACGCGCTCGCTGCCCATGCTACTGACCGCGCTGTCGCTGGACGCGTCCATGCGCTCGTCCGTCGCGCCCAGTAGGCTACCCGTGGCCCCAGCCGTGGGCCCCGGCACTGTCGTTGCCGCCGTCGCCGCGGCCGCCGTCGTTGTCGCCGCCACCACCGTCGACTGGACCATCGGACCAGCTCCGGTGGACCCGAGACCATTCACCCCTACCACTGGTTCTGCGCCCTGGTGGACGCCTCCAACTGGCAAGCCCGTCGCACCGTTGCTTGCTCCAACCGCACCCGCCGACGATCCAGCGCTGCCGTACGCACCTGCAACCCACCGTACACCACACAATTACGATAATAATATGTGCAGAGCCATCACGCATTTTGTGTTACATATAATCCATATTGTAATTCGGATCAAACGGAAAAACTTCACTGTCGGTCTCGTCGTTTTATATCGTCTTGTGATTGATGAGTGTGTCGATTCATTTCTTATTTTTCATCAACAACCTCTTTGAGTTTTTCTTCAATCATTCGTTCCAATCTTTAGATTTAAATTAAGAAACTTCGAGTGAGTCACCTTGAATTTTATTTTATTAATGGTGACAGGGTTTATCTTAAAAAAAAAAAATAAAAAAAAAAAAAATTGGTTCGATTTACTTAAAAATGAGTTGTAGATCGTAAATATTCATTCAAACACGTCTCATTTTGTGTATCAAACATCGATTGGATGTTGAGATAATATGTATAATATTTGCATGATCGAAATACATCGTTGCTAAGTACAAAAACCTACTGCAAGACTAAGTTGCGAATCGAAAACAATTTTTTAACTCTCAGGTACCCATCCAGTCTTTAGTAAATATATTCACTGATTTACAAGTACCAGTCTAATTTGAGTTGACGATAATTGTATGACATAGGTGACCAACCGCGATTTTTGTTGATGACAATATAATATAAATTTGACTTTTTTTTTGTCAATCGGTTAATTTCAATACGAAAATACGATTACAGTCATGCGTTATGCGTCCACAAGTAATACCTAGCTATAAATAACACAACACTAGATTATACCAATGCTTAAACATAACAGTCAATAAGTCTTTGATTTTAGTGACATATACTCTTTTAAAATTAGGGTATTCCTTTTCACCCCTGTTAAGACTGTATTTAATCGAATGTATATCGCAGCTGATCGAAGCTGTGATCTTCAGAAATTGTTAAGCAATTTACATATTATAAACAGAAAAAGTAAGAGAAAATGTTTTAGTGTGTATTAATTACTTTATTCAAATTGATGACAATTTTATTTATTTTTTTCTCCTTTTTCAAGAAAAAAAAATAAGTAAAGGGAGGAGAAGGAAAAAAAAAGACAGAGTCGCGTGTCTCTGCATTGTAAGGGTGAGTATTTTTATATTTTATGTGGTACCCTATCCTCGTCAACGGACTTACAAATGTAACAAATAAAGATAAGTGGGGAGTGGTTAAAAATATTTAACTAAACCGTATGTATCGCGATAAAGATTCATGTTTTTTTTTTATGGTAAAAAAAATTTAGTACAAAAGTACTCAAGTATCACAACAAAGTTCTATCAATTATTTATGACGCACGTCGCAGGAGATAAAGAGAAAGTTAATAAACACGTGCTGATATCTTTTAAAATTTCAATAAGATCTCATGGAAAAAGTGAATCGAAGTAGTTGACGTTTTAATTTAAGCATAGGCTAACGAGGGCTTGTTCACCCTCTTCCTTTAATGCACATTTTTCTGAAACACTGATGCAAGCGCCATCAAACGAGCGATTCGCTGCGTGTAGATAACACACCATGTATAACTGATAGCAAGGAAGATTCGTAGAACAGACGATACGAGAGAGATAAGTACATGAAAATGTACCCTAAAGCGGGCAGATACAAGATAATATAAGTGCGCAATTGCGCGCGCACAATGTCGTCGCTCGCGTCATCCCCTCTCCCCCGATTCCTCACCGCGTCATTATCCCTGGACACATACATGTGTATAATCACCCATGATTCCCATGAGTGTGTACTGTACTCCAGGACCGTGTATGTATGACGATTGGCCCGCGCTCGCGTCGTTCGCCTGCACTCACTCACTCCTCAGTCAGCCTTAGCCAGACGGGGACCTCAACGCCGTCATCTCTAAACAATCGACACGTGCGGACTTTTCATTGTGAACTGGACATCTTCAGCTATCTGTCCATCAACAGCCACGCATTTTCTTCAAAAGGTGAAGGTTAGTAGTTGCATTCGCGAAATAAACACGTGCTATCCCTGTACGTAAGTAACTGTAACTGGAAAACTCGGTGGCGACCACAAAAAATGCGAGTGCGCTAGTCCACGAGTGCGCTTGAGCCTGTTGCGCAGGAAATTCAAACAGTTGCCGGTTGTTTTCGTTTCGTGGTGCGGCGTTTTATTTTCTCGTGGCTTATATCGACCTATTCGTCGCACGGTTTCCCGAGAAATTTTTTTTTTACTTCGATTTTTTGGTCCTCGTGTTAGTCTGCTTCTCGTCGTTACACGTATTTATCGTAGTTCGCCTTTACTTTGTGTCGCCCGTGTCGAAAGAACGCAACACTACGAAGCTCTTGAGGTTCCTGGGAAACTTAATTGATTCGAGTTACGCATTAAGCTGATATTGCTTACTATAATCGTTATGCGTTGTCCAACTGTACCCGGAATAGTTGTAACTTTATACACCTATTAAATTTTTTTTTTTTTAGGCATGTGCCTTTTCTACTGCTTGGTGAAAATGTATTTGCTCGCGGAGACTATCGGAATGATATGCGTCATATAGCGTTCGATTGCCCCGTTTAAACCTGTAGAACAAGCACGAACAAGTCAACAAAAAAATTTTCTCGTGACGCAAAGAATATACAAACATGTAGTAGTTGGTACGACGGTTTCCAAGTAAACCCTTTTACTTAGCTTTACAGGTTGTAAACAAAACAAAAAAAAATGGAAGACGAGAGTTGGGATGACGAATCCATGGCTCCTGCGGCACCGGCGCCGACCGTAAGTTGTCATTTTTTAGTGTACATGACAGCGTAAACACAATACCTAATTTTTTTTTCTCCTTCAACTTTATTTTTCCAGAACTTCAGCAAAGGTCGCGGGTTTACTCCAGCCAATAACAATAGTTATGGTGATGGCGGTGATCAGGTGATTATATTCATAACACTTTAAAAAAAATATTATTTATAACTCATATTAAAAATAAGTATTAAGTTGATCCATAAATAAGTTTCAAATATAAAATTTTGCAACTGTTAGGCTTAAAATATATTTATCTTATTATATTAAAGGATGCTATACGTGTTTACATCAATTTTCATTATGGGAAAATAAAATTTTTTTTCAAGCGAGGAGGAAGTTACGGTGACAATGATCGTGGGGGTCGTAGTCGGGGAGGAGGACGTGGTGGCCGAGGTAGCCGCGGCGGTGGAGGTGGAGGCTACGACAATTCCAATGGTGGTGGTTGGGACAACAAAAAAAGCAACGACAATTGGAACGATGGTCCCAAAGAACTACCTAAAGCTGAAGACGATTGGCTTGCCCAAGGAAGTGGTGGGGGTGACGATTGGTTAGCCCAAGGAAACGGTGGAGGTGGATTTGGCGACGATGATGATGGTGGATTTGGAGGTGGAGACAGAAGAGGAGGGCGCGGTGGTCGTGGCGGTCGGGGCGGTCGAGGTGGCCGTGGTGGTGATCGCGGTGGTCGAGGTGGTCGTGGCGGAAGAAATTTTGGCGACAACAATCGAGATAACGATGATGATAACGGTTTTGGAGGCGATTCTGGAGGCTTTGGAGACGGTAATGGTGATGAAGGATTTGGTGGAGGTAAATAAAACTGTTTTGCAATATGTTCTAAACTAGTGATAACAATAAGCGAATGTGTTAACATTTCGGAACTATTTTTGTAGGCGGTAGAGGCCGTGGACGCGGTCGAGGACGTGGAGGTGGTGGCCGAGGTGGCCGTGATGGGGGAGATGATCGCGGAGGTCAAGAAGGTGGAGAAGGGGGCGAACCAGAAAAGCCACGTGAAATCTATATTCCTCCCGATAGGTCTAATGATGACGAGACTCTCTTTGGCAGTGGTACGAAAGCTGGCATTAACTTTAGGTAAATGCTTTGAATATCTTGTTTATAGACTTTAATTATATGTTTATACTTTATTAGTCGGTTTTTTTTAACTCACAACCATTAAACGTTAAGTCAATTTTAAATTAAATTACTTATTAACGTGAACATTAAAAAAAAAAACTTTATTTCAGCAAGTATGAATCCATTGAAGTGAAAGTAAGTGGTGAAGATGTTCCCAATAAGTTGAATTCTTTTGATGAAGCAAATCTGAGATCTTTGCTTGTCGATAATATTAAAAAGTCTGGATACCAAATTCCAACACCCATTCAAAAACATGGTATACCCATTGTTCTAGCTGGTAGAGATTTGATGGGCTGTGCCCAGACAGGCTCTGGAAAAACTGCTGCCTTTTTAATACCAATCATACATAATCTTTTACTAAAGCCAAGAGAAATCAATGATATGGGTTCTTTATCTACAGTTGAACCAAGAGCTTTGATTTTAGCCCCTACAAGAGAATTAGCCATTCAGATTCATGATGAATGCAGAAAGTTTTCGAAAGACTCTGTACTAAAGTGTTGTCTTATATACGGAGGTACAGCTGTTGGACATCAGCTGAAGCAAATATTTTATGGCTGTGATCTTTTAGTGGCGACTCCTGGCCGACTTAAAGACTTTGTTGGTAGAGGAAAAGTTGTTTTTAGCGCAATTGAATACCTCGTCCTTGATGAAGCTGATCGAATGATAGACATGGGTTTCATCGGTGATGTAGAAATGGTAACAGTCTCCTCTATTTATTTATCATTATTTCATCCGATACGTAAGAATTTTGAGCAAGTGTTGATAATACTTTTATCCTAGGTAATACGCCACGAAACTATGACTCCCCCCGGAGAACGTCAAACGCTTATGTTCTCCGCTACCTTTCCTCGTGATATTCAGGAGTTGGCAGTAAAGTTCCTGAACAACTACATCTTCGTAGCTGTGGGAATTGTTGGTAGCGCGTGTAGCGACATAGAACAATCGTTCCTCGAAGTCAAGAAGTCCGATAAAAGAAGTAAATTGAAAGAAATTCTCGAAGAAGAGCGCAACAACGATACCCTCAAAGGAATTCTGGTGTTTGTTGACCAAAAGAGAACTGCTGATTTTATAGCAGCGTTTTTGTCTGATAATAACTTCCCGACCACGAGTATCCATGGTGATCGATTGCAGCGAGAGCGAGAGGAAGCTCTAAATGATTTTAAAGTAAGATTTAATTCGTAATTATAATTAACTCATAAGAATAAAGAATTTTTCCAATGGTGTGAGATTTAATTTCAACCCATTAATTTCAGTCTGGTAGGATGTGCATCCTTGTCGCCACAGCTGTAGCTGCCAGGGGTTTGGATATCAAAAACGTGCGATTTGTCATCAACTTTGATCTGCCAAAGGAAATTGATGAGTACATTCATCGAATTGGACGCACAGGTCGAGTCGGAAACAAAGGAAAGGCCGTCAGTTTTTACGATGAATCCATCGACAACAGGATTCAGCCTGACCTAGTGAAAATCTTGGAAATGGCTAATCAACCGATACCTGAATGGTTGGCAAGTGGAGCAGGCTACAGTAATCTAGGACCATCCGACTTTGGTGCCGAAGATATAAGAGATGTAAGTTATTTTTCAAATACAATGTCCACTTGTTGTACGTACAAGCAGAATTTTAACCACGTTGAAATTATTATTAATTGTTTCAGTTTCCAAACTCATCAGGTGCTCAAGGAACACTTCCGGTCGAAAACGATGATGCTTGGTAAAACGTATTACGCAACAGTGATAATAATAATAACTTGTAAATTAGGTTAATGATGAAACCTAAACAGTATTGTACCTTAGTTACAATTACAATTAGCATAACAACAAAAAAGAGACTATAAGAATAAGAGAAATTCATAACTAATCATCTAAAGTTCCTTGACTGATGAATGATAAGATTACATAATTTAACAGTTGTTGAAGTATATATGAAATAAATTTTTCTAATGAAATTACTATGATGCGTGTAATTTGTGTAGCCCCTTGTAATTTAAGTGCTTCATACGTTGAAGTAAACTGCTGATAAAACTTACCGTCGCTGACATTGAAGGCAAGATCTTCGCTCCACAATTGTTCATCGATGAAAGTTGTGAAAAAAGATTCGCTCTGGTTCATTGTGTCGACGCTAGAATTAGCGTAATAATTAATGTCGCTCGGTTCGGTTTTATAGTCGATTGCAGTGGAAGATCCCGCACCCATGGGCTCGCTACTGTTGGTCAGGTGCATCGACGTCGCCACGGCTAGTCCCAGGTTGGCCGGTCCAGCTGTGACAGTCAGCAATTCAGTTCAAAAAAGAAAATAATTCGCGATTCAAGACAGTGTAAAAAGGTAATGAGTCGTCTTTGTCCCATTTACCGTGATTGTGGTAGCTGGTGCTACCGGTGCAGTTGTCACCAACGGGCGGCGGAAGGGTGGCATTGTTGAGCAATACCCCAGGCGGAGTCGCTCCCGAGGCTGCAGCCGCCGCTGCCACTGCTGCTGCCTCATGATGACTCGGGTAGCTGAAGTGGTTCGGGTGGTAGTAGTGATGGTGGCCCGGATGGGTGTAGTGCTCGCTACCAGCCCCAGCCATGAAAAAGGGCGATATATCTGAGCGCATGAATGGCGACATGCGGCTCTGTAATAATTAAATTCACCATGTTAAAATTCATTTTTTTCTTTCATCTCGTGGCGCTAGGAGTCGAGTGCTATTGAAACACGTAAGAAAAAAATAAGTAAGGCTTTTAAATTGCTTGTGGCTCGATGGGTAAATTTGTTCAAAGTGCTTTCAAGTATTGAAGAAAAAAACGAGTTGTAAAAAAATCAGATGTAAGTATGTATAATCATAAAACATTTCGTCGGTGTACAACTGTGTAAAAAAGTCACGTATAATATACATGTGCACCATTTTGCAAGGTTTTGAGTACGCAATGGATAAAAATCAATGTTGGTTATTTAAAAATGTACGAAGCCAAAGCATCTCAATGAGTGCGCTCAAGTGTTAACCGGTAAATAAATCTGTATTTTAAAGTTTTCTTGCACACGACAGAGCGACCAATGTTACCGTTACCTGCGATACCCACGTAAACTCCTGCAGATGATGAAAAAAACGAAAAAAGAGCACATGCGCTCGCGCCGAAGCAAGTGGGACAAAAATCAATTGAACGTCAGTTAGCGACTGTACCACTGGTCGTGGAGGATATAAATTGTGAAGTAAAAGGAAACAAAAAAAGGGGGAAGTAGTACTTGGAGTAGTGTTTTATATACGTCGCGGGAGAGTATATACGGACTACCGCGTGCGCGGGTCACACGGCGGCATCAATCATCAGCTGCCGCCCGAGAGCAATCTGTCGAGGCCCGCGGGGAGAATCGCGTCTGTCGGCGGCGCGCTCATCATCTGCCATCGCTTAACTTGCAGCTTTAGGTACCCCGCGAGTGCTTGGACTTTTTTTTTTTTTTTTTTTCTCTCTCTTGCGCACTGCACTTCCTTCTTACATTCACACACACATGCAACCTGTGCCTATATATGTATATTCTGTGCAGCTTCTCCCGTAACCGGACCAGATCGACTTTAAAATTGACCATTTTTTTTTTCTTTCTTTCTAGTTACTCATTGATCTAAGATTCCACCCCAAACTAATACCTGATGGGTGTATACTGTTGCTCCTCCAGAGACACAATGTTAAATTTAGCATCGGTGCAGCACATGATTACCTAATGCGAGTTTTTTTTTTTTTTTTAGAAAAAAGCTCACAAATCGATTGATCGTCGGATGAGCATTCCAATGCATTTTACACGGATCGAGAGATGTACAATGCATTTGTTTCATCCCCCGTGGAGTACACGTGCGAGTCAGTCTCGTGCACGACAATATGGTGCTTGTGCTTATTGTGTTACTTTTTAGGTACATTTTTTGTTCGTGGTAAAAAAAAAAAAAAAAAGAAAAAAGTCACACAAACGGGATTAAACGAGGCACTATGTGTCCCTCGGTGCGCGGCTCCCGCTGCGACGTCCCTCTCTCTCTATATACTTATCGAGCGCTCCACGGTGACGACTCTGGAGCAGGAATGGAAAATTGCGCGTGCAAATTCGCGAGCGAGAGCAAGGAAAAAAAGGTAAGCTGTCACGGAATTTGCGCTATTCCGCTCCCGTTTTTATTACATTACACGCCTCTTTCCCCCCCCCCCCGTACTTCATTTTATGCTCTACACACATAGTTACCGGCCGGACGCTGCGCGCTTTTTTATATCCACGCCGAGCAAAAAAACAGAGCCACTAAGCGTTTGTTTGTTTGTTTGCGGTGAAGAAGAAAAAAAAAAAAATAATAATATTTGTCGCGTGGAGAGACACCTCGAAGTTACTGCCGAGCGTGGATTACAGGTATGCCTCCTGGCACATACTTATCGCGCATTTTTATAATGCAGTTTTAATTGCGTTACATTTCAACTTCAATTTTGTGTCTAACAGCAACGCCTACGTATCTAAGATAATAATACAACATAACATGCAGGCTGATTTTGTGAAGGTGTGTTTTATTCGCTAGTAGGTATTTATAAAAATCAGTGCGCGTAACGTGTATGTATTTGTTATAATATACCAGTGCTTGGACGAATAAAAAATGAAGCACAGAAGAGGAGCTTCATTTTTTATTCGTCCAAGCACTGGTATATTATAACAAATACATACACGTTACGCGCACTGATTTTTATAAATACCTACTAGCGAATAAAACACACCTTCACAAAATCAGCCTGCATGTTATGTTGTATTATTATCTTAGATACGTAGGCGTTGCTGTTAGACACAAAATTGAAGTTGAAATGTAACGCAATTAAAACTGCATTATAAAAATGCGCGATAAGTATGTGCCAGGAGGCATACCTGTAATCCACGCTCGGCAGTAACTTCGAGGTGTCTCTCCACGCGACAAATATTATTATTTTTTTTTTTTTCTTCTTCACCGCAAACAAACAAACAAACGCTTAGTGGCTCTGTTTTTTTGCTCGGCGTGGATATAAAAAAGCGCGCAGCGTCCGGCCGGTAACTATGTGTGTAGAGCATAAAATGAAGTACGGGGGNACATGTTTCCTCGTTACGGAGATAGAGAGAAAATATACTATCAATAAGAGAAAATTGAATGACGATGCAGAAGCGCGCGCGCGCGCGCGTGCCAAATATTATATATACACACTCCTGTGAGTACGAAAAGGAAGTCACTGGTATTGCTGTAAAAAGTTGGAAGGACCCAATACAACGTGGAACTGTGCTTATTTACGTCGCTGTTACTCGAATGATTGGGTCATTTTCGCCAACTTCCGGTTTGCGGCGTCCTACGTGTAAGTTCATTAAAACCATTCGATGCGTCGCAAGACTGAAAAATTTTAGTTTTACATCAATCAAATGCAAGTGGATGCAAACATTTGTGCATGAAAATTTAGGCTGTGCACGGCAACTCGACAAAAGTCTACAGACAGAGCGTCGGCTAATGATATCGATATAGTACCGATAGTGTATTTTTACGCCGCTCGTTATCGTGAAATAAAAAAAAAAACTACATATTTGGTAATCACCGAGGATGGGCGTGCTGCGTTGCGGGCTGCTCTGTTAACCAATTCTAAATGCGAGAGTCGATTAAACTTTGAACAAAGTAGGTATGCATGTATCCGTACAGTAGACAAGTAATAATCGATTTGCTATCCTCTCGACGCGTTATACTTGCAGCTCAGTAAATGGATATGTATATGGAGTGAACAATTGTTTTCTAATTTTTTTTTTTTTTTTATAAAAATCGACACTCTCTGGCAGGCCAACAAGAAAAGAAAAGAAAAAAAAAAAAAAGGAAAAGACCAGCAGCATTGGGCACACTGCATCATCGCACGCAGCGAGAGGAGATAATCAGAGGACGGGCGATTCGTTCGGGACAATTTGCCGCGACAACGAGGTAAAAAAAAAAACCACGCGCTGTAAGGACAAAGGCACTTACTTCGCGACGGAAGCCCGATGCATACATGGCATGGCCGTGGCTTTCTAAGGATTTAGGCGGGCACCCCAACAAGCGAATTTCATTCGAGTCACTATGCCTCAATTATACATTTACGCATCATATAATATGTACAGAAAGTACTCGTTAGGTGGTGAATCTTATTGCTTTTCTTGTTTCACTAAATACCCGCACGTATTTCTTCACAATCATAATTCTTTCCACAATCATTATTTAACGGATTGGTACTATCAAACCGTCTTTCCTATTTTCGGGTATAAATTAACACGACAATATAACTACTTCCGCAGCTGAATTCGAATTAAAGTGGTAGGTCCAAAAAAACGGCAATACATGATTTTGGTTGAAAAACAAAAGATGAGCCGGCGAATGTGGAGTAAAAAATAAGTTGTACATCACCTACATGTCCGCGAATGAGCATTGATTGAACCGCGCGTCTTGGCGCGAAATTCAATTAGAAAATGTTCCCAGGGGCCACGGCAGCTCCATCATCGACCCGTGGTCTCCCTCTCGAGAAAAGAGCGCCGAGCAATCTGGTCCCATACCGGAACACTCGTGCCTAACGCAAAGCCTGATGGCCTCGCTGGAGACCCGACAATCTCCTAATACGCGGCGGCTATGGTCATTTCGCCGAGCGCACTTCCCGCGAGGGAGTATTAGGGCGAACCACGGCGGCGTTATTAAACATTGGATTTCGAGAACGACTTTTCTCTTTGCGCGTCTTCGCTCCACAGCCTCCGGTGAATCGAGAGGAAACGAGCGCGTGTACCGCAACTCGCATAAATCACGACACCTGCAGTCCGGCGAGTGACTGCGCATAATTAACGAGCTCGACAACGGCATCGGCTCCGATTCAGCCAGTTGGGGCTCCGGGACCATATCGCAGATGCACATTCATCCATGTACTTATACAGCCCAGTCTCGTCCACAAGTACCATACTTATAATACCTGCGAGCTGCCGTCGCTTGGTTTCGGTTTTTAGGTAAATAATACTGATTGTGCCATCAAGTGCCAATGTGGTAGCAGCAGAAGCTGCGAAATATGACCCGGTGTTGGCTGAATGCTACCTACGTCATAAGTTTAAAATCCGAGTAATGGTATATAGGATGGCGTTGGATGTGCAAGTCCAGTTTTCAACTTTTGTAATTTGCAATTTGCTCGTAAGGCCCGACCAGGTGGGCTTTTCATCACATGAGATATCGAACTGGCCGTAGGGAAAGAGTTATTGGATTTTTTCCTTCTTGTTATCGTTGTTTCCTTCTTTCGAGTAAAACGTTCAAGGAAAGGGGGGTTCGGCGAGGGAGACGAGGAAGCCTTACGCAAGGCGAAACGGCAACGTGTCATTTTTGGCGACTCTCCCACGCGACCGTTGCATGCATTAACACTGACCCTCGGCCGCATTGTAATTGTTACGTGCGAGCGACTCTTATGTGTACCTGATGTTGTATTACATGTACAGCCCAACATTCATCTACAACATAAGTGCACGGAGCAAAACGTGGGTTTTATCTCTCGTCGGGCCTTGGTACTTGTAACAACCCAGAGAGTCCATAGTCCAGTAAAATTAGAACTTGTTCGGGAAAAATAACTTACGAGGAGCCGTTTTACATAAGATTTGTTTGGAAGGAATAAAAATGTCCCCAAACGAATCTCAATTGCAATGAGGACCAATGGATATCTGATGGATTATTATTTTTTCATACCCAATCCACACTTTTCTGGACTTTTTGTAGATTATAGTTTAACATGTGTGTGATAGGTGTATATTATATACGTGTAGTGCATCAGGTAGAAGGAGTGTAATTATTCATCCGTGCCTTTTTTCTTTCATTTTCCATCAATCCTCACGGAACAGACGTGGCATGATTTTTTTTGTTACATGCTTTTGGAAAAAAAAGCGTCAATTATACCTAGAACGCATACCTATTTACGTCGATGAATGATAAATCACGCGGCTTTCGCGTGTCGGTAAATTTAGGGACAAAAAAAGAGACATCCATCCAGCAATGATGGACATTTATACGTTCTTGTGTTGGCACTTATACGCCGACATAATATGTGCACGCGCAGCGATCGGAGCGTAAGTATCTTCCGTACTGTGCTTTAAACATGAAAATTATCGTGAATATGTCATCGAGGCGATGGAGTTTTTATCTTTTCGTTGATCAAGGATTAAAAAAAGATATTCCTCCCATAGATCGGAATTTCGGTAATTAATTTACATCAACGTACTCAGTTGCGGAGTCATCACCATGGGTTAAAAACAAAACGAGATACCTATACGTGCTGGTTATTACGTTCAACAAGAAGCGTTTATTTAATTTAAAAAATGGTTTTTTCGTTCAGCATCGAACACACCCGTATGATTTGACCGTTGATACGACCACAGTTGGGATATTGAAAAGAGAGTCGTAAGAAAAATGTGCCCCATCACCACGAGTTAACGAATGAACAACCGCGCAAGTAAGTATCAAGCGAGCCTGTAAATCGGATGCGCGTAAAGTAAAAGAATATCCACAGGGTCTCGAGAAGCAGCCGTAAACTTTTATACGCCGAAAATAGTTACCTAATCCACTGCAGTAGATGCGACGAAGAAATTTAGATCCAAGAGTCTGGTTTTTTCGAAAAGGCCCTACATAATATATTTCCTCGTAAATAGTCTACAATGTCTTTGACGGTGCTCCCAACGTACCAAGGCCAATCAACTCTTGGTCCCAACACCATCAAAGTATCATCACCGTGCCACTATATTATGCACGGATGCGAGATAAAGAGGGGGGGGGGAAGGGGATAAAATAGCGGCTTCTGCGATTGAGAAAACACAAATTACCAATAGACACGGTCGTATTTTCTTCATACGACGACGCCGTGTTTTTTTGTTAACCCCGCGGACGTATACAATATCGACAGTTTCCTCGGTATAATCTCCTCGCGGGCCGCGCAAAAAAAAAAAAAAAACGCCTGGCCTTAAGGATGTACACCTATGCGCGCACACGCGCGTCTAGATGGACACCTCGTGTACGCAAACTAGCGAGACATACCTAATTACTTTTGACATTGACAGTGCCACGTGACATGATATATATAAATTAAAAAAAAAAAAGAGAGAGAGAAGGCCATACGGTACAGATATTTATACGTGTGTACGGTGCATTTTCTTCAACTAAATTTGTACACTTTGACAATTTATCGGAATTTCCCTGGATGGGGATCATCGAGAGAGTACGTCTAACCTGGAGGAGTCCCTCGTCCACGACAAAGTTCCAGCATTCCGCGGCCACCCCCGGCTGATTGCAGTAATGGTGGTGCAGGTGGTGTTGATCGGTAAGCGCACCGGGGGCGCAGTGCGGCTTGAAGATCACCGGCTGCTGCACGTCGTTCATGTGTATACGCGTGTGTATTGCCCGGGTATATATATTATATATATATATGTGTGGCTACGCTGGTCTGCACTCTCGACTGCACACTGGCCCCGTCTCACTATCGGCAACCCCCCGCACCCTCGATCTCGCGCGATTTATTCCACGGTTATAGTCTCCTCTTGGGACGGGAGACGGCGAACATCCGAGCGAGCCGACAAAAACGAAGCGGCGACTCGAGCGTCGCTCGGACGAGTGTTGCGCGCTCTCTCGAGGACTCGGATCGAGAGCCGAGAGAAAGATCCTCGCACCTACGAGTATACTGTACATACACGTCCGGCGGGACGCTATACGTATATAATACAACACGAACATAGCCGTATTTACCAGAGGGTACTCGAATACTCGCGACCGGGTATAACAAATGTGTTAGATACGCTGGTGGTTTGTTGGACGCGAGTTTGTTGCAAGGAAGAAAAATTAATAAAGAATAAGACGCGTCGTGTATATACCTCCGGCAATAGACGGATGATATTCCACTGATGGATGATTGATGGTCACTATACCGACCGATCGAGCTTACCTCGCTCTCTGTGGGAGTTCAACTATATTTTATATACCTATACACATGTGCTTGCTTTTTCTCTTCGGAGTTATTAATTTTTGTTTTTTTTATCGAGCATCATCAGTGACAGTGAAGCCCACCAGCTGTACACAACCTGTGACGCGTGACACTCCAGAGCCGCGAACGGAATCACCTTCGATCACCGAACGTTTTGACAAAGACCGTATAAGTTATCTATACATATTTTTGACATTTCGGTATTTTACACGATATATATATATATGTACCAAAGTATATCGTCCATTGCAATGTTTTATTAGCACTGATGACGGAACGTGATGACGAACCAACACTGCCGGCGAAAATTTGGCGGGTACCGGTGAGTCGTGGCGGGGATTCATTTCTCGTTCTCAAACTGTATATACGTATAAGTTACATTTTATTGTTTTACCCCATGTATTATATACTTTCCTCCGAGCTCCCAGAGCGCATAATACCGATTCTTAGATCCGAGATACGCACACATGAAAGGTGAGAGACCGTGTACAGGAGAGTCGGTGCACTCGAAACTCCCTCTCTGCGGTGATGGGCAATAAATTATTTTAACGGAGCTGTAAATAAGTAGCGAAAACAAGAGCGGCTTGGCGATTTGTAGATTCGTGGCGTCGTTAGTTGGGTCGAAAAATAAAAATAAATTAAAAAAAAAAACTAGAGGAAAGTACAAGTATCGCAGGAACAAACTAAAGAGTACTTGTTGCACCCTATACTCATATTGAGTTAAGTATACCTATACGGCCTGATTTTTCGTGCTTTTCGCTCAAACTATAATAGGGTATACTGCTGTACTTGGACGACGACGACGATTATAATCAGCGGTAGGTATAGGCTATATTTTTATTATTAGCCGCGCTCGTAAAAATATACGTTACATGTATACACAAGAACTTGCGTAACGTATATATATATGTAACGCATCTATTTTGCCGCGTGCGTGTCGCGAACTGATGGCAATGAGCAACAGGATGGCTAATAGCCGTTTATAGTCCACGATATGTTTTACGATTCAGGAGAATAAGGTGACGAGTCTGACGTTTTTCTTACGTTATACACCGCGGGTAAGTATTAACGTGCACCTGACGCTATAATACACATGCACCTACTATTTATTACACGATTTTGTTTTCCAGTGCATGTGTATGTACGTATGTAGCTCGCAATGTTGCTCGTTTTTTCTTAAAAAAAAAAAATAATAAATAAATAAAAGAGCTCATCATTATTGTTGCACGCCCAGTATGGAGCTGAATTTACCGAGAAAACCAACAATTATATAATATGTACACGTGCTACGGTTGCTACGATAACTCATATAAATATAATATATCGCACAATTATACAACAATTTTTTACACATATACCAAAGAAACAAATATACGTGTGCACGTTTGATATTCAAACTTCAATTTACGAATGTATTTTTCAGTTATTTCTTGAAGGAATGGGAAGTACTTATTTGTATAAATACGTTCTGTAGGTTGATGTAAACTTGAGATTTTTTGACATCGTACCTATTACCAACTCGTCCACCGGCTATACACCACAGCGTATAACCGATAGATGCATTTGATTAGCGATAACGCGTGTAAAGAGAATAATAGCCCAAGCAATTCGAAAGGATATATGCAGAGGAGAAAAAAAGGGGGCCAAAGTATGAAAAAAAAACAAAAAAAAAAACAAAAAAAAACTGACCTGAAATCGGTGAGGGTGCGAGTGGTGGGCATGGTGGTACTGAGTCGGGTGCTGATGGTGAAGCATGTTGGTCGCCACGGAACTGCCGCTCTCGTAGTCCTCGTCGTCTTCCCCGGTCGAGGCTCGCGGATCCTCACCGGCGCCGCTGCCCCTCCTCCTCCTCCTCTTCTTCCTCCTCGACTTTTTTTTCTTCTTCTTCACGTCGAGTTGTTTTTTCTGTCGTATCGCAAGCAATGTACATCAATCACTCCGATCTCGGGGTAACGGCCAAACGGGCTAGCTCAAGTGTATATATATATATATGTATGTACGAACCTCGAGCTGAGCCTCATCGAGGCCGACGAGCTGGAGCGCCTCCTCGAGGTTGAAGCCGTCGGGCAGGCCGAGCGAGTCGTTGCCCAGGAAAGCGTTTACGGGTGGGTAGTCGTCGTCTAAGAGGCAGCCGTCGCCTAGCAGGAGTTCAGCGGCAAAGTCATCCTCGAGGCCGAGGTCGAGCGAGTCCTCGCCACCAAAGCCGACCAGCTCGCTCAGGCTGGCCTCCGCGGCTGTCAGCAACTGCTGATCCTCCTCCTCCTCCTCCGCTCCTGCCGGCTTGTCGTGGCTCTTTTTGCTCCTTCTCTTCTTCCTTTCCGCCTCGTTCGCGGCCTCGCCCTGCTCCGGGGATGACTCGGGGGACGCCGACGAGCAGCCGCTGCTTCCCGCGCAGATGATGTACTCGCCTGTGGAGTTGAGATTTTTTTTTTTTTTTTTTTCAATTTAATTTCACCATATGGACACGCTCTATGGGGAAGGGGTCTCCGAGCTCTGGTTGTTTGGTAATTTTTTTTATTTTTTTCCCTCGCGTTGTTTTCCTTCGGCGGGCTCAGATATTTGAAATCGGGGGGAATCCCCGTGGGGCGGGGAAATTCACTCGGTTTATTTTTTAACGAGTCAGTGGGTTTGTACTCGCGGGCCACGTATACGCGGAGCACTGCAGCGAGAAAAAGGTACGGAGGAATAGATATAGATACAATGGAAGAGTGGGAGGAGAAAAGAGGAAGAGCATCGGCACATAACTAATTGAGGTACAACAGGGGGTTCGGTTTGCCCGGCACCTGCGCCGTGTGTATCCTATTCCTGCGGCCGCATGTTGTTTGGTGCATGCGTGTGTAGGTGAGTGTGTGTGTATACGCGTGATGATGGCGTGGCCCCCACGAAAACGTCGATGTACAAAGTCGACGCCCTACGACCAATGGGATGCCGATCTTTTTTTTTTTTTTTTTCCTTTTTTTTACTCTCTCTCTCTCTCCCCCAAGCTTCTCTTTCCTCTTTTGGTGTTGCGTTCATAAGAGCCGACCGCGTCACTTATCCGAAGATTTTTGTGGCACGTTTTAATGGTACCCCGAGCTCCTTTTTTCTTTTAATTTTCTCTGGTCTCTGAATAGGTACAACGAGACTTTTACAGCTCGAATGCGGGAAAATAAAATAAAATTTTCAATCGAAACCCCCGCAGCTAAAAATTAGGCCTCGACAACTTTCGTTGTTTCAATAATTACGGTGGCAATGAAAAGTTGGGTAAAAAAGTAGTCAATTTTTGTTTTATGACCAACAAAAGTCACGATACAGAGACACGTTCGATAATCAAAAAATGATTAAATGTTTGTACGCCAAACGGAATTTTGAACTGCTTGCAGTCACAAAACTATATTTACAAAAAAAATTCTGGCGCATATACGCTCGTGTTTGTCTACCTGTCAGCCCGACCCTTGGCCGTAGCACTCCAAAATATCTCAAATTCCCGATGAACACGTGCGACTCGGTCTACACTTGCGTCTCCTTCACAAAAGATGGGTTCTCGGCGTTGCAGGGACGAAGAAAAAAAAAAAAAAAAAAAAAAACAAGAGCTGCAACATCTGAATACATACGCGCGCGAGACGAAAGGGAAGGTGTAAGGCGCGGCAGGTCTTGCTCCTGCGCTTCGAGAACTATTATTATTATTATTATTATTATTCCACGAGATTTTATTATTTCTAACAACATGCATCCCACCACCCTCGATACACACAATATATCTCCTTCCCTTCGATCGCCGACGCGACGGGCTCGTGCTGCGGAATATCTACACGATTCTGAATGTACACCTTCGTACCTGTACCATTTTACCTGTAAAGGAAATGTCACGGAGCTAATTTGCACGCGCTTTGGTTGTCGTCCACGATCTTTCCAATTAAACATCACGCGGTGCAATAATCATCAGCTGGACACAATCACCCCACAACCGAGGCTGAGCACAACAGCATTATACATCAAATACCAAATTTTTTTTGTTCAATTTTGATCACTGCAACGTTTGAACATAATGTATACCTCCGTGCAAATCAGCTTCCCCCTTTACCTTATAATCCATATATATGCGTACGGTGGTGATCTCATCGGCGATGATGCAGGCGCCTACCGTCTGTATGCGCATACACTTAAGTACCGCAGCCCGTCTGGCCATCACGGAATAGGTAGCAAAGAGAGCTCGGAATCCTCTTTCCATCGGGCTCGCCTAAGAAAACGCGCCACGTATATATACAAGCCATTTCTGGCCCTTGTGTTTTTCTACCAAGTGCCCGGGCACTCCGTGATGGCCTAGGATGTTCTCACGCCAAGCTCGGATTATAACTACGGATTCCGTTGTTTTCTTTCTCACTCCCTCTCGATGCTCTCTTATTGTTGCAACAGGTATGCGGGCATTAATTCCATCCGGGGCTTCGATTTTTTACTCGGCAGAAGTTATACGCTCAAGTTTTCCGTCCAAACGGGCCAACCTACAGGGATTTCTTATACTTTTACGGCACTACGCGCAATGGCACTCTCATTACCTTTACAATAATCGTGCAACCTATACGTATGGAAAAATGGCCCATTTGTTTTACCCTTCGTTGGAACAGCTAAGTCGGGGTATCTCTATACCTTTCAATAGGGATGGCAGGGGGGTCAGTACTCAATATTCTAAAGCGTATAACATAATAATATAGGTACAGTTTTTGAATTATTTGAGTACATTTAACTGCAGAGATGTTGTACATAGCGCATAAATTTAAAAGTGGGGTAAACGTGATCGCAATTGTGGATACACAAGGTGATTTAATTTTTTAGTAGTTTATTGTAACTGATTAAAAAATAATAAAAATGTTCACACCGAGCGAGTCGACTTTTCGTGCTCTACAAGTCGGAGGGAGGTGGTCCAAGGGCTCAACAGTTGTATCCTGTACCTCTATGTACCATTAAAAAAAAAAAAAAAAAAAAATTGAGTGTAGTTGTTGTTAATTACATACGCGGCAAGTTATAACGAGATAGCAGCTGTGATTACGCGCGTTGGTATATTTATGTATACCTACATGTCCCAATTAACCGAGTCCCCCGTACGCGGTCGATTTATTTCAAATTTCGTAAGCTTATTAAAGCAACGCAGTCTCCTCACAGTAGACGATGAAAATTTACGGTTTTTCGATCACTGAGCTGTATGGTATACGTGTGTGTACGCAGGTTTTTGGGTCATATCGTAAAGTATATCCTGTGGGTCACGGCTTATGCATGTATACACGGCCACGGGACGAGCGACGGTCGGTCCGAGACGTACAAAAATAAATGGGATGTACCTAGAAGGATATATAGTCTCATCGGGGGAGTAAAGTTGGACTTGGTCAGGCATCGTTTGAGCATCAGGATGGGACGGGGGTGACAAAAAGATGATGCTGGTACAGCTGTGACCACAGGTGAAAGAATTATACTCGCTCTGTTTTTGTCGCGCGCAACTGACGGGGGAGCCGAGAGAGGCAAATTGGCTGCAACGAGCGAGAGAAGAAGCTGCCGGCCGACCGACAGCATTAGGTACCACCTCATGTATATATACATATACTATATGGGAGATGGGAACGATGACGCGGCGGCCAGAGGCGAGAGAGACGCGGAAATGTGCGAGCTTTTCAATGCGCCTCTCTCTCTCTCTCTCTCTCTCTCTACCCGGTTATGTACATCTGATGCATAGGTTACATATATATATATATATATATATTCCTCTTGCGCTTCGGAGTCACACTCTTTGAACTTGCCGAGAGGAGAGAGAGAGAGACCGTACACGACATTTCCCTTCTGACACATCATTTCTCATAATTTTCGCCGCACAGCGGCTGGTGGGGTATTATGGTCACCATTTGTGGTATACAAGTCCGCTCGTTTTACTTTGGCCGTGTACCGCCGATCGCCGCGGGATCTGCCGACTGACCCGTGCTCGAGGAGCCTGCATCATCATCTGCATCCCACAGTGCAGGCATCGGCAGTATAGGGAAAATATTGAGTGACGTTTCGCCCCGTTGCCGAGACTTTTTTTTCGCTCGAAACTTTTGTAGTTATTGTAATTTTTACTGGATCCAATGAAAATGAGGTGGCCGATTTTTTGATTAATTTTACCTATACATGCGTATGGAAATAACACATTTTCAAGGAGTGAGATGGAACTTTGGTATTTCCTTCCCAATTTTGACAACCGTATACGCATCGATTGTTTCCAAATGTGCTTTCGGGTAGGTGTGTACGACACCTTGCTTCGAGATGAGGGATTTCGAAATATTTCGTGCGATTCACCGCTGATGGATCAGACGGCACTGCCCAAAAATAATGTTATAGGCAGGCGTGACGTTAACGTGGATACGTGTACTTTTGTACATTCTACAGCGTATAAGCTATTTTCTCTGTGCTCACATTTGGGAAATTTTGTTGTTTTTTTTTTTTTTCATGAATTTTATGGTTCAAGAGTTGACCACCGTGTCAACGCGAACGAGTGCAAACAGATGATCACAACAATAGAGTACCTATATGTTTATCCACGATGATTTAGCCATTTGGTCGTTCAACTACTCCGGGGAATCGCCGAAAGCCCCACTGTACATATATTTTATTAATGTATACCTACTTTGTGAAGTTTCTTTTTTTTGAGATCGCAATAGTTGTATCTTATGATAAAAAAGCCACTGACGTTAATGCATATCAAAAATCTATAAAAAGACAGCCGTTGAATAAGAATTTCGTGGCTCGGTAGTGCTACATTCTTTCGATGATATTTCAAGATTAGATGTTCGAGCACTGGGACGCAGATTAGGAGGAACAATCGAAAAACACCTGCACCGCTGGTCCGACGATTCGAAAAGCAGTTTAGCACAGTCAGATGTATAAACGCACTCATCAATAATCGTACAGCTGATAAATCACCGTAGGTCTATACCCATCTGCGCTTGTACCCAAAGTTAGTTTGACCGCGTTAAGTGAAAAATCTCGGCAGGCAGGTGCGAGTGGAAAATCGGTAAGAAAAGGAAATGCACGTAGGACTCGGTAAAACCAATTTGTCAGCTGGTCGATGGTCACTACCCCTGATGCTCCGGTCGATAAAATTGGTTCCGCATGTCCCGTTTGGGGAGGGTGGTCATAGCGGAAGGGGTTAATTGCCGATCGTCCCGCAGTTGGCACTTTACCGAGTCAAGGGACACGAAAATTACCGTTTCTCGCGAGTCATCATTTTCATAACCGAACTCTTCGGCCCCCTCTTTGCAAGTATACACGTTGAAAATACCTGATGGCTCCCGTTGGTCGTATCCGGGCGTCGGTCACTTCAGCTCTGCATCCGGTAAAACCCGAGGAACAAAACTGCCTATACGGGGCACAATGCGGCACACACACCCACTCCGTTATCGGTGCCCGTTCAGATGATACAACTCGTGGGGCACATGCAATATGTCACTCGAACGAAGAACAACAGTATTCTCTCGGAGCACCAAACGGGCGTCTCGTAGTCGCGAGCTCGCAAAATCGTCCCCCTAAATAACCAAACAACACACGCGCAGCTCCACTTACCCCCGAGACGGCACAATTGAAAATAATTAAACAAATTTCGGAGGTTTGCGACGCGGGGCTCTCGATGGTATTGCGATGCGTTGTGTTATTCTCGGGTGTATCGGATCGGTCGTACTGTAGGCGCTGCGTAGGCGCTGTGTACAATGTAGGCTCTCCCAGGGTGGGGGGGGGGGGATTGCCCGACCCGGATCGGTATACCCCGTCTTTGTCTGGCTGGCCGGAGAGGAAAAAGGAACGGCCCCGACCAATCGCGTCTCGGTGAGCGTCTCTCCCAGAATCATGGCCGGCCTCCCCTTCGCAAAGAGACCATCGTACACACACACACACCGAGGGCCCCGGGGGAAGGGGGAGAGCCGCCACTGCTTCTGACTGGCTGACTCCCGTCTCCCGTCCTGCTTTCCTTTATCTGTGTGCATGGCTATACACTTATACTTTTTTTTTTTTTTTTTTTTCACACGCACACATTCTGGGCAGATCCATACGCTGTATACCCGTGATGGGCAGCGTAAAGATCGAGGATGAGTATTGGATATCATTGGGTGTGAGTATATACTCGAAAAAATTATTCGATCGGCGCACAAATCGAGAGCTCGACCAGAGAATTTTTAATTCACGATCAAAAAAACTTTTAAAAATAATTATATAAGAATCAAAGATAGAAAAGTTGTTTTTCGCTAACTGAAATATTATTGGAAAGGCAGTTTACGTAATGTAAGGTATATGCGTGTGATGTTTTCACGCGAAATTACAGAGTCGCGTTATAGAAAAGCCCGAGTCATTCATTCCCTCGAGGGGGTTGGCCAGGTATTCAGCCCCTGTCATAGTGTCACAATATACATGGGACAGAAGGAGCACAGAGAAAAAAAAAAAGTCACTTTTCAAACTCTTGCCCACAGCACATTGTGTGTTTATAGCTGTGTCTATCCTACTCTATGTAGTATAAAATGTACGTGCAGCTTTGGGATCCAACAATTTGGGGCTCCATCCTTCGGTGTAATGATCCAGGTTAGCAGTGGTTTTAAATAAAATCGAGAAAAACGACACTCATCAGTTCCATCTACTTATTGTGGACGGAATTTTATGCGGGTACAAAATACTCATATTAATGTATAATAACGTGTATCGGTTACATGTATCACCATACTGTGCGTAATACGTATAATCTGTTGATTTGGTCGTAAAAACGTACAGATACACCGGTAATGGTACAATAAGACGTTGATCGGCATGGGTGTATACAATACGTACACACAGAATCAAGTAAAATCTCATCTCGTGTTAATAAATTGTCAATGAAACCTGATGGACCCAAGGCAGTATAAATAATGTATCTAAGCATCGCATCTAAATCCCATCAAACGCACACCTCTGGGATGAAAAAAAGCATCAATACACGCTACACCTATATATATATAATACATAGACATAATGTACGCGACTGCGAGGGAGACTTTTGTATTTTTCCGTCGCAGTCACCTGCGCGTCATTCCAGTGGCATTCCATCACGATTGTAATATAATCCCACGGCGTATCGTATGCTGGCCCATATAGTTGCAGCCTACGCCCATCGACTCACTTGTGCATATACCCGCGCTTTATGCACTCGTTTGTTTCGCACCTCAGCCCCGTTAAAGCTGAAGAAGAGGAAGCTGATGGGATGATGTTGACCGACCCTGGGCTACTCGTTTTCCTTGATCCTCTCATAATTAGCTCGTCCAAGTGTAGACCATGCCGATTGGTACAATTATTGACTATACTATATGATTTTGAATAAAAGATCGAAAGTAGCTCGAAAATTGTAATGTAAATTTCCGGGAGCACGATGTAGACACGCTTTCTTCATCCGACGCTCATCGTCACCTTTTTCCCTTTTGGCTTCCATGGACGCATTTTTTACATCATTACTATATAGATTTTTCTCGCTTTTTGCACAAGGATGTATGGGTACACCTGTTAGCCATCTCTCTTAATCGTGAGCACGCTTTTTTCCAGCTTTTCCCAGGGCAAACTGCAATGCTAATGAAATAAATGTACATCACCCTGTACACCTAAAATGTATGACGCAGGTGGGAGGAGAGGCGAGATCGGTTGTGCGCGTGAAAGCGTCGCATCTTCGCGAGGAGGCGGAACAAAATAAGTATATGTATACACGAAACGGGACGAGCACATCGCAACGCACAACGAAGTGGAAGATGGCTGCGTCTGGGAAGATTTCGCGAGATCGGGGCACAATGGGCTCCCCGATAACGAATAATTATACAGACGGAGAGAAGCTATGGCCCCCCCCCCTTTTTTTTTCTTCTCTGGCATACTTTCGAGAGCTGTCAAGGGGGAATGAGAGAGAGAAAAAGATACCTATATATACATGTATACAACGAGGCGCTACAGACGTATCCATTGTTCTTGCAGGGAAAGAGCGCGGATGCATGTTGCTCGGGAGGCGAAGGAGCGGAGTTGTTCCTTTGTTCGTGCTCTATACTTTTGATGCTTTTACACATGTATACATATACGTACGTCTATCCTTTTTGCTTTGCTATGCTTCATGTACATTACAACGTATACCTATACGTGTACACGTATATAGTAGGTAGGTACACGCCGAGGTTTCTAAATAATTAATCGACGCCCGCGACGATTCGCCAGACAACATGTAGTTGGGCTCCGTGTATGGCAGCGACTATGGTATATATCGATGGTACGTCATTTCTTTCTCTCTCCCTCTGAACGTATATACGCAGGTCTTTACTATGTACAATATATATGTGAAGGAAGTACACCACGCATAGGCAAGTTTTTTTTTCCTTTCTATCATCCAATGTATATATAGGCTCGATAAAAAAAACTCAATCAAATCTTAGTAGGTAACTATTTTTTTTTTTTTTTTTTCCCACACAATGGTATGAAAAAAAGCTTCACCAATTTGCTATACGTACTGTTTTTCAATTTTTTACGCTCGCTCGAACTGCGGGGAAACGAGAGGATGGATACTTACTCCAAAGTGTTCATACGAACGACAAGATGTCGGGATGAGAGGAAATCCCACCTCCTTCGACGGTGTATACGGAAAAGCCACTTTTTCGATTCCCCTCGGATTCTGTATGGCTATATACACGCACACATACACATATATGTATACGTAGGGGTACGCTTGGGCGGGTCGGGCGTGGCGCGTTTCTCATTTACTCAAAGCTCCCCTGCATAACATGTACATGCATGGCGGTATACATTATGTATATACTTTTTCTATCGCACATTGATATAATTTTTACATCATCTCTCACTTGTGACAGGTATACCGAGCGAAATAATCTTTCGGAGATAATGTTATGCATTATATATCTATTATTGCTGATTTTTTTTTTTTTTCATAAAAGTATACATGGTATCCCGAAAATGGACTGAGATTGTATGCGCTACTCCATACGCCTGCAACGACATGTACACCTAGACGCTCGTGTTATCGGTCGGACCCACTCGTCCTTGAGACCCGCTATTAAATCCACAGAGATACGCGGTCCGAGTGTATACCCATCAAGTACTTACTCGCAATCCATCCCCCGCGCGGAGATTGATCGACACCGTCGAGTGAGTTTGCCGAAGGAAAGCGATACCGAGAGCAGAAGCAGCAGCCGAGGACAAACAGTCGGTCAGCAAAATCGTGTGTCACGTCACGTCTCGGTCCAATTACCGCGAGTGTAAACATCGTGCCAAGAGAGGTGTCTCGGATTCCCCCCCCCCCTTTCCCACCCGCGAGCCGATTATGCACATAACGTAGATATACACATACGTATATTTTTCCGAGGTGTATGTGTAATAAGCTTTCCCGGTTTTTCCAGCCCTTGATCATTCCCTTCCCCCACGAGCTTCGTTGCTCAGATGAACCGTAAAACAAATATCATGTCTATGCTATGAAATAAAATGCATGACATTTTTTTTTCATTTGGGGTGCGACAGATTTCGGACATCATCAACGACTTGGGAGTATAGGTACATATACAAACAGGGTTTTGCTGAAATGTCACTGACCGAGTCGAATCACCGTTACTCACGTGAATCACTTCAAGTGTAAGTATACAAGCCGAAGAGCCGATAACCCGAGACGATGAATGGACAAAATAATTGCGCTACGCGTGAATACATATATATATATATATACACCTGCAGGTATCGTCGCACATGATTGTACGTGTGTGTACATATATGCACACTGTGCAAACAATCTAGTCACCGAACCCAAACTCTCGAGTCACCTACTACCAGGTAAATTTATTCCGATGTACGATGCATAGGTAATGTGCATTATCGTGCCTACGATATTTTGGAATTTGGGCCAAAAAACGTATACCTACCCTCATTGGCCCGCAACATAATAGTGTAAATTGTATAATGTAAAAGTGATTTTATACAAGGCGCGAGGGATATACCCGTGCAGTTGTGTTTACATGACGTTGCGTCCGACTAAAAGACATCATCACGCAGACGCGTGTATTACTTGTAACAATGTAATATATGTTATGTGGGACAGGAGCAAAGCCGGAAGTGAATGATCGAGCGACTTTGGAGGTCCTCGATGATGACTCGCGAATGGCACCAAGTGTAGGTACGTGTATATACAGTTACACACGGCTACCTCCGGGAGAGCACCCGGGTTTCGTACAGGTAACATCGCGCCGAGTCTCCGTTTCACCGATATCAGTACCTATATATGTATATATGTATATGTAACACGTGTAATATATATATATATATATATAATGTGCTTGTAGCGTCGTATAATAGCGACGGTCAGGAGTTGCCAGCTCATACTATGACTCTACTTTGCGTTTGGCTTGCACTTTTCGGCCAACCAGCAGCAACTCACGGAAGAGTCATGCTTAGAGGGTGGATTTTTCTCTCTCGCTCTCTTCTCGGATGGGCTTCTTTTATTTATTTTTCTTTTTTTTTTTTTTTTTTTTTTTTTTTTCCACCTCCTCTGCTCCGCTGGCTGATCGCGCGACTTTTCGCTCGTCTCCTCGGTCGACGGCACAGTCGCGTCAGGTCCCTCGGACGACACGCTACCTCCACCTACAAACTATATTATATACTCTTATGCCCTGTGCAGCTTACCTTTGGATCTTTTTAATACTATCGTTACCGTGACCGTGAATTCAAGTGGTGACTCTGTGCGGGTTTTTTTTTTTTCCCTTAATTTTGGTTTCGGTGGTGACGATCTTATTGTCTCGCAGTGTCGCAATGGCCAGTCATCGCATCTCGCTCTACACTGCAACAGCGATGTTCAAGTCGACAGTGGAGGTTCGGCCCGGCTGCTTGGAAATCGTGAAGTATACCTACGAGAAGTCATATTTGTCTCAACCCTCTCCCCCTCCTCTGTATACACCTTGCAGAATTGTATACTGTCGAATTCGTCGACGAGCCAAGAAGATTTATCGTGTTCTCTTCCACGGCTGTACGGCACGTATAAATCATTGTATCCTTGTAAACGTTGCAAACCCACACGCGCACACATCGTCGACAACATAAGTTAGTCGATAACGCTATTGCTTAAGTTGACTATGTATACGTACTCATGTGTGCGCAATGTGGATATTACAACAATCGCTTGGATGTGACCATAATATTATATATACTTAGGTGCACATGTACAAAAGTCAAATAGTGATGATCTGTACACGGCTGTTGGGTGGTTCGAGCAAAACATCGCCACGGTATATACGTATTGTTGTGAGCATAAATACCACCTGGACCAAAAGTAAGTTAGTAAGTATAGGTGCCCCTGCTCACGTACACGCAGTTGAGCAAGAAAATGGGTGGTACCGATCCATAAGTACACATCCACACCGGCGCTATTGATTTACAGCCGCAGGGAGCGCGCACTGCCCCGACAGTGGAATAAAAGCCTTTCTCGCTGACGCTCTCCCGTGCCCCGATAAAATCTCGGCCTTGCGAGCCTTTCCCGTCCGTTAAGTGCCGATTTTACGAGGCCCGATTTCCATCTGCGACGCCTCGGAGGCAAGACCCGACTCTAGGGAAAGTCGGGGACTTTTTCCCAGCCCACGCGGATCTCGGTCTTTGATGTATATATACGGTGTGCTCCGCATACCTGTACATCTTTTTCTACATCTCTGCTCGCGTGCACATGCCCTACGGAGAGATAACAGTCTCAGCTTTTGAAGTATACGCTTGTCCTACGTCAGAAACGATGCTTTTGCGGCGTTGATCGTGTACACGCGATAGTGACAAAATTTTGTTCTTTTTTCACGTGCAAAAAAAAAAAAAAAAAAAAATTAAAAGTATAAAAATGCAACGTCGATGCCTAAGCCTTTCTTTTTCTCCAATGTATCTCTGGCGAGTCATATGGGGAGCCCTAATCTCTCATTACTCCCACGGGGGCGGTAAGTATACTTTTCGAGAAATAATCCAACGTAGGTATTTTATAATTCCAAGCCTTTAATTTCTCTGTCTCTCGAGGGGGTATTAATTTGTTTCAGCTTTTCCGTGTCTGAAATGCAGAGCTGCGGGAAACCTTCAGAGTCAAAACTAGCCCTCGTCTAATCGAAGAAAGCTCGAAGATGGACAGAGAGGGGGTAAGGGGGAAAAAGTGTTAAAAGGCGAGAGACCAAATACTCTGCACTCGAGACGGGAAAAAAAGGAAGACGTCGAGATGGAGAGATACGAGAGAGAGAGAGAGGGGGAAACACGCGTAAATCGCAACAAAAGAGAGAGGCATCAGCATCAGGGAAGAGTTTTTGCCCTAATGGGCCCTCGAAGTGACAGACCGACTTGTTCGGACGCGCCGCCGCAACGATTCTTGATACCCGTCCAACCTAAACCAACAAGATTCGGGGCCCTTCCTCTCATTATTCCCCCCAGTCCCCCCCCCTCCTTGGCCTCCTTCGCCACAATTATTTTGCTTCCACGCTCGTGATTCCAGCTTCCCCTCCTCTTGGGCTTCGTGGAATTTCCAAGAGCCCCTTGGGCCTGTCGTCGTCCTCCTCCGCGCCGAGGTGTAAACAATTTTCCCTGCCCTCCTCAATTAACGATGTTTTTTCAGGGCTCCTTTTTCCTCTCCAACCAAGCCACGGACGAGCTATTGGAGATCAAACTCGACTTCTCGATTCTTCCTCGTGTTGTACACGGTGGAGATATGTATATACTCGCCATTATAATATACATATATGTATATATGCCTACTGTACGCAAGTACGCAGCTTGGGCATAATTTCGTGGAAGACGAGAAGAAATAAGTATCGTGCGAAAGGATGAGTTTGCGAAAATCCGAGTGTGCTCGCGCGGTGCGATGATGACGACGATTATGGTGGTGGTGGTGTCCAGGAATGGCAAGGGAGAAGAAAACGGGGAAGCTCATTGTGCGCGGGGTTCTCGCGGAAGAGGAGGGGCCCGAACGGGGCAGCAGTGGCCACGTTGCACGCGGGGAAGAGCAATTTTTCATCGACGGAGATGACAAGTGGGGCCCCTAAAGCTGCTGCAGGAGGGGGGGGGGTCGAGCCATCGAGGATCACAATGCGACACGTTTGTGCATCGGCTGTAATGTATACCTATACCCTCCCTCGATGCCCTGGAAATTAAAATGTCACCTTTTCCTCCCTCTCGGAAATAATACACACGTAGAGGAGGATTATTTTTCGAAGGTATATACACGAGATGCGAATCATCCACGCCAGATGAAGGCCCATTGTGCCTCGGCACAGAAGAGGGAGGCTTTTAGATGATGACGTTCCTACTTACATGCAGTGGCAGTACCACAAGTTGAAATTTATTGGCCGGCACGCGCTCGAGTTTTTACGGTCAAGCCTCAAGTATAGCGATATCGTATATATGTGATGATAATCGACATGACTTTTTTTAACTTGCCGCACGTTGTTAAGAACACTGTGTATGGTATCTAAAATGGTATACATGATGAAAAAACAACAGAAACAAGGTACATATACATTTTTCTAAAATCCGACATATCCCTGCTACCCCCACATTTGGAGTTGGTATAAACGTGTAGGTATATTATACGTACTTTATCGCACCACGCAAAAATATTTAACCCAACTCTGGCGTACATTACCTATAATATTAGTGGAACATCAACAAAAAACAAGGGTAAAATTTTTGCTGTATACACACACGCGTACACCGTCTTATGTATAGTTCTATGTACCAATGACATTAGCCCCGCGTTGTCCGAAAAGAGGAGGAGGGAGAGGGAAAAAAAGAGTATCTCTCGAGGGACGTGGCGTGCGTTGAGCAAGGGTATTTTTCCATCAGCTGGCAGGCTCGGGGTTTCTCGAAAAAAAGCGGCAAGCACCGGAGACGTTTATTAATGAAAAAAAATAAAGAAGGAAAAAAAGGCCGACGGGGAGCGAAGAGGGGCTTTAATAACGAGAACAAGCATCGGGGGGGGGGGGATGAATGAAGCGCGCGCGCGTGCGTGCGTATATAACATGGAGGCCAAGGAAGAGAGAGGGTCGGGGGAGGGAGGTGGGGTCACAATACCATGTACACGGGACGGGAGAGGAGGGCAGGCCGCTCTCAACCCCCGAGGGGTGAAACGCACCGTGACTCGTCAGAAACGCGCCCGCGTTGGAGCCTCCCCCTATATATACACACACGGCACCGCACGCACCATTACTCATACCGCGGCTCGTTGCACGCGCGCTCCTTCCCTCGTGTGTATGTTATGTCTATGCCCGTTCTTTCGCTCAACACGCGCGTATCCATAGATACGTTGTACACGCGTATCATGTCCGCCATCGGGAACAACAACAAAAACAACAACAACAACAACAACAACAACAATAATAATAATAATATCCCAGAAAGAGGAACAAGCATTTTTTTGGGGGGAGGAGGGCTCTCCTTCTTCAGGGGGAGGGAGGTTGCCATTATTTCGAAACCAGGGGAAGAAAATGGCTCGGGCGATCGATCGACTCGGGAATGGCGCTCGGCTCGACACGGCGAAAGCGTGAAATTTCATTTCTGCCGAATTCTGTCGCTTGCACCACGTAAATATATACACAGAAATAGATATGGACATTTCTAGAGATGCAGGGTATGCGTATGTATCGTCGAACGGGTTTATCCATAGGTGAAGGACGCACTGATTTTTGGCCAGATAATATAAATATACGAGCACCTGATGGTGCCATATCACGTGTACGGGGAAGGACACCTCTGCTGCGACAATATTCGGTCTCTCGGGACACAAGTACGGGCTGTAATGGCAATTTTCACTTCTGTGGGAAACAGTTTTCGCGAGGAGAGCGATGAGTAAAAGCGTATGATTTATTGTCAGTCGACTCTGTGGAAGTACAGAGGTCCACGTTTACGAGGCAGGCACATCGTACGGATTTTTCTGCATTTTTCATGATATGCATCAAAGTTCTTAATTTATTTTTCCTTTCTCCCTTAAAATAGCGTGTTGCTGATGGCATAGGGGCCCGGTCTTTCGCCGTGGCCTCGCCTGTCAAAGGAGTCGAATGTAATTTTTTTTTCATTTCTTGACTTTACCTTCCACACTCACAACCCGTGAATCCTCCGAAAAAGGGAGAGAAAGCCCAATTTCCGGTTGGGGCCGATCGAGCCGGAAATTAACGCGACAGAGCGTATATGTCAGGTATACTTAGGTACCATTATGTGAAAATGTGGTGGATTTTGGTGTATCGAGTCGATCGATGTACTTATACCTTGTATCCATTCACATAGGTACTCGCGAGTCAAATTTTTTTATCTCTACAACAAAGTACACCTTCAGCTATAGATTGCACGTGTGCCTGTGTTTTATAAATAAGTAGTACGACTAACTATGTGCTCCGACTTGCGAGAAAAAAAAATGGTAAGAGATTATTCTTTTCGTGTTCAAGCAAAGTTTATGCGATTTTGATAATGTCTTTTCACACCGCAAGTAGCGTTGCCGGGCCCAAGTCAAGATGGCGTCTCCGCGTATACAAATGTACGTATCTACGCAAGCTGTTAGACAATAAAATTGTAGTAATTTTTACCGTGAAATTGCGGTAAAAATAACTTTTCGAAATTGATGAAAATTATTGTGAAACGATATGTTCGTTGTGCTTATACCTATATCGGTTACTCGTTGAGAACATTGAAAAATCTTGCAAAGTAAGTACTATTTCAGAGTTTGGAATACAATTTTTAATTCATGCATGTATACGTACGTATTTTTTCTTTACCCATTAGGTCTCTACAATAAAAAATAACGCGGAGCTAGAAAAAACAAATGCATAATCTCGGGTGTAAGGTGTGTTTCTCGCGGCTGGTAACTCATTTCTGTAGACTTTAAATAAATTGTAAATCCCTTCACGTTAAATAAAAAAAAAAAAAAAAACTCATGCTCGTACTAATACACGTATACGCGACTCTGAGCTCCCAAAAATCATTACACCGAGACCGTGGCGTTTAATCGGCTCAGACGAACAGCCGATCCCCGAACGAAAAAAAAAGAAGAAAAAGCCACATAGGAGTGGCAAAACGAAAAATAAAGGGAGCGACCCGCTTGCGCTAGTCGCGCTTTGGAATTTACAAAAAAATCGTATTGACTTTGGCACACCCTGAAATTAATTGAAATTACATTGCAGTACTTACAACCTATACATCAGCAACAACCAAGCCGAAATAAGTTCTCACGTATACACATATATACATATATACGTATATTGTATTCAATGATACAGATGTGCAAGTCGGTCCGACTTTTTCAACAAGCATCGTTGAAAAAATCCACAAAACCCGAGAGCCGTACAAGATTAACGATGCGCAGCCATCTGTGTGTACCCGTGTACTATATAAAATATATACGAAGAAGACGAGAGAGCAGCGCAACCATTTTGAAGGCACGGCCAGGACACGCGGTACAACTATATAATATACGTTGTATACGTGGTACGGCTGAGAAAGGGCATCAGACAAGAAAGAAATTAAATTGTGCTTTCCAGTTTGTGTGTGTGTGTGTGCGTGCGCGTACATACCTACATCTGCATGTATATGTATACCCGTACCCATGTATTTACACACGTACGAGAGTCGGCTGTTGGTAGTACGGCTTATCAAAGGAGAAAAGGAGAGAGCACGAGGTCACATTCGGCGGAGCACTTTTTGATTAATGGATCCATATATACCATCAGGGAGAAAAAAAAAAGGGAGAGAAAAGAACCAAGCCGATTGGCTGCTCTCTCATACTCCCGGTCGATCGATTCGATTCCTCCGCTCGTTTTTCCCTCCTCCCCCCCCTACTCCTTCTGTTTTGTTCTCCTTCTTTCTACTCTCTCGCGTGGAACGAGCTTTCCATGTTCCTCCCCGTGGTGCTTTATATTACGTGTATGTACGGGGGAGAGTGGGGCAATCCTGATATTGACTACGTTTTTCAACTGACACAGTTTTTTAACAACTACACGACATTAGAAATTCCTCTCACTGTACGTAACATATATACAAATGGATATTTATACAACGATTTGGTTGTATACTTATCCGGGACTTTTTTGACGTATCAAGTTTGGCCTGTATACAAGCGTGGGGCAACAAGAACATTCTTTTTTCTTTTTTCTTTTTCGTTTCTATGAGCACGACTGCTTTACGGGGATAAAATTTTGCACACGCCATTTACCCGCAGTATTTTCAACAGAGCAAATCACCCGTGCGTGTAGGTATAATATAGAATGACTGAGTGTTATACGTAAATTCCATCTTTTTTTTTTTTTTTAATGGGATTACTCAAATATTTTGCATCAGATTTTTGTGGAATCAACTTGGCGCATACATGACTGTAGGTATACATAATTAAAACTCTTTTTCTTTGGAAATAAGTTGTATGGATCAAAAAATACAATTTTTTTTTAATACAAGTTTTACTCTAAGATGTAAAGTTGTGAATTGATATTTTGTAAAATCCGAAAACAAGGAAAATTCACTGTATGTCTTTTGGACATAGGTGGACGATTGGCGAGTGGTAAGCACCAACAAATTGATAAGTAAAATATAATGCTTGAAAAAACAGGTATAAAAGAAATACAGACAGCTGCGGTTTAACGAGTCATGTCGACGACGGACTGCACGTTTGAGTTGGAGGAAGCAAGAATATGTGTATCGTAGAGATCCAATATTTTTATCAGAAAAATAGTTAGCAAACAAATTGATTATTTGAATCATAGATATTCGTATGAAAAAAAAAGTTCTTTTCTCACAATTATTATACCGTTTGACGCGACTGAGAATATTTTTTTATAAATCGTGAATCCAGGTATGCAGGTAAAGATATAACTATAAATTAAATTTTTTTTTTTTTTTTCTTATAGATTTTACGCAACATTTTCCGTATGGGTCTACATAATATATGTGGGTGCACGCGCACACGTCCACTCAACTTATACGATATTCAAGTATATGTGCATATAGACACAAATACCTGCAGGAATCAATGTCAATCCAGACATGACATACGTACAATACCCAGTATAGTTCTATGAAAATATTATGCCAGAGAAGTGAAGGAATACTATATTTATTATGTACGATGATTTCGACTTCGAGGGCTTATTCGACTTATTTTTACACCTGTGCCCAATCACCCACGTGCGAAGGGGTTACTTCGAGTATAGACAACTGCAAAAAAAAAAAAAAAAAAAAAAACCTTGTCACTCGCGTACTAGTTCTCCACAAATAAGCACAGAATTTTAATTTTTAATACAATTGTTGCGTGCAATGTAAGATTTGATCATACTGAGTGAAATGGTGTGGATCAATTGAACGAGTGTAATTGCACTCAAAGCAGACTCGCAATTATACACTCACCTTTTTTCCTCCCGTAAGCGTGCACCTGTACCTATATCTCTTGGTAATAATATTCCGCGGAGAGAGAGAAGACGCGCAAAAGTAATCAAGTGTCGGTATAAGAAAGAAAAAAAAAAAATAAAATAAATGAAGAGAGTTCAGCAGCAAAAGTGGCAGGAGGGAGGGCAATGTGAATGTATACCTATACATTACGTGTAAGAGGGTCTAAAGAGAGGCCGGCGACGCGGCTCATCGCGTGCTCGCGAGAACGGAGCCAGCCACATGTATAACCCACAACAGCTATATACACAAGCCTGCCAGACATCAGCAGGAGTAGGAAGAGGGCGTTCCCCGGCCGCCACTCCCTTTCATGTATAGCTGTTGTTGGATCATTCTTGTGCTGGTATATTTATGTGTACGGTAAGCGCCTCTTTGGGGCTCCGTTATTGGTTGGCTGGGCCTGCAACTGGTGCGCTCCAAAAAATTTGGCCGCCTTTTTTACGCCGCGGAGCCTCGTCCCCGCATAAATATTATACCTATACCGTCCAGCGCGAGCTACACACAGTTTGTTGATTTTGGGCATCTGTTGATCTTAGGAATGGGCACTTAACCACACGACGAATTGGGATTAGCGAGAGCAGTCTCCCTTTTTTTTTTTTTTTTTTTTTTATCCGGAATTACGGAAAATTGTGTGTTATTTTTACGAATTACCACAATCTGCCATTGTTTGGCGAGGATTAAGCACTTTTTTTTTCTTTCTTTTCGCTCACAACTACTCCACTTTGGGCACCCAAAGCGCTGTTATCTTTGACAAAATACTTTTTTGTTTTTTTTTTCTTTTTCACTGTCCTTATGGGAACGAAAAATCTTCACGTACCTGTTTCCAGATCAATGGTGTACTGGAGTCCGGCCCATGGGTCGTCGTCCTTGTGCGGCTCTTCCTTGACTTCTTTAGCTTCCTTCAACTGGGAAAATGAAAGAAAAAAATTATGGCTTGCGTCCAACCGCACATTTCGCAAATGTTATTAATCTTTCGTACGATGCTCTAAAAGTAGGATCAAACAATGCCAGTTCGTGAAAGCCAAGTACCGCTTTAGCCGAGTATTGATTTATCTCGCAAACGAGTAAAACGTATCGGAGAAAAGAGCTAGGAGGTAAGGAAAAAAAAAGTCAGAAAAATTTTCACCGACTGGCTTGCGAGGCGATGACAAGCTAGTTGCATTGTTGCGCGGGTCTTCTTTTCTCTCTCTCTGGCTTTCGTCCATTCGAAAAATCCTCGAGAGCCATTCGAGGACACGTTGACTCGTACCGAATGACGCGCGTTTCGTTTTGAATTTTTTTTTCGTTCACGACCATCATCTGCCTCCTTGCATTGTGCCATTGTCGGGCCTTATTTTTTCGAATTTTTCATCTGTCGACTTTGGAATATCTAAATTTCGGTTTGAAAAATTATACGACGCTCCGACGACCAAACGAAAGCCGGAGCTTTCAATTATTGGCAACCATGAGCGATTAAAAGAAAAAAAAAGACACGAGAGCAGCGCTGACAGCCATGCAATCATTGAACGTGCTTGGAGACCAAGAGAAATTTTATGCCATTTAAATTTTCCGGGTAAAAAGGACCATCTCAAATTTATTGAAAAAAAGAATGTTCTCCAGGAAATCCATTTTTTACTTTACTTTTAAGCAGTGCTGTTACGATACACAAAGAAAAAATATCCTTGAATAATTATTATTTTGCTTTCCTGGGAAAAAAAAAAAAAAAAAAAAAAAAAAAAACGGCAGTAATAGAGTTATGAGTACTATTATTACGTGTTTTAGACAAACATTTAAACGATTCGGATGAATGAAAACAGCAGCATATAGTTAAGCTGAGCTTGACGGAACGAAAGAAAGTTCGATCACTAGTAAGAGTAAGTTTAGACGGTGAAATTTCGGCAGCTTACCGATTTAGAATGACCAAGGAAGAGGTAACGAGTGCTTATAAGTACCTATTTACAGTATAAGGTATATGGATGCAGATGACAAAGACACTTTTTCCTTGCTCAAATTGTGGCTCGTCACCCTAGTCCTTACGAGGTCGATGAAACCAACGTTTTACTTTCAGCCCTTTTCCTTCTCTCTTTGCTCATCCTCGGCTCATAAATATACATCACACACTCATCCTACGACCGTTCAATGCCTATACTTACGTCAGCTGTTGAAGCATTTTTAAATGTCCCTGCGTTTTGAAAAATGTATATATATGCTTCGCGCCAAGAGCCCTGCATAGCCCAACATTTCTATCAAAATTATTTTCTCCAAGGGAAGACGATAAGTTGTCTCGACTCGACGCCAGCCATCCGTCGGCTCCTGTTGGCCAATGGAGAAGTACAATACAACGCAAGAGCCGAAAGTAAAAATATTAAGTACGGACGGGGCACGATGAACGGATTCAGTTTGAGACGCAATAGGTTGAAAAACCAAGTTTTTTTTTTTTTTCAAGGAAAATTCGGAAATCATGAAACAGAGGGCACGGGATTGCTCGTTGACCAACCAACCGTATACACCGATGGACGCGAAGGGCAGTGGGAGAAAGCAATTTAATTAACTTATCGATCAATCAAGCCCGAGGAAGAAAAATATAATCGAAATCCCGCACATGACAAGCCGGTGGAGAGGGTATGTTATGGGCCCTATGGGCTGCATCTGTGTGCGGGGTGTACATACGAGTCGGGGGGCATCGCGGGCGGACGTGGAAAGCCCATAGCTGAAACATTCGATGGAGCGTGTGTTGTGCGCCCACATCGACACACACGTGGGGAGAAAAAAAGAAACTCATAATGATGATAACGAAAAAAAAAAAAAACACGTACAAGCTCGGCATTAGGCCGAATCGACGCAATCCAATCGCCTCCTCCTCCTCCTCCTATGAAATGAGTTCAATAAAAGCAGGCATTGTGTAGCGCACGGCCGGATCATTAATCACGCGCGCCACGGCTCCGATAGTACAACACGCAGCGGCCCGGCCCATAATCATCACCATCTTCGTCGTGCCCTTTTGCGCAGAGGCGTATAATATATATATATAAGTCGCGGGCATTGGCTGCCTTTGCTGTTTGTTGTTGGCTGTCGATCCACCGCTGAAAGCTCCGATGTGGGCGAGGACCTTGCGTTGCCGTGACGGCACTTACTTTCCTCTCTCTCTCTCTCTCCCTCTCGATTTATTCCCCTGATGGGAATTTTGTAAAAAAAAGCCCGAAGCGCTCGAATGGCTATACCATTGTACCGCATACAGCTCTAGTATAAATATCGAAAGTGGTGGAAACATATTTTCGAAAGGCCAGGTAATGGTGATTTCATCGAAAGCGCATCAAAAAGGAGAGAAGAGCACTCATGTGGAAAAAAAAACAACTCGCGTTTTTGAAATAATTGTCGAGGTCCACATGTATGGGTAAAACCTTTTTTTTTTTTTTTTTGGACAATTGATTGGCTCACGTCGAGTCACACGGTACAAAACAAACAAACGGGGGAATCCCAAAGGGTTTAATTAAAACAAAAAAAAAAAAAATGGTGTAGTAAAAAAATATCATGGGTTTTTTCCATCGCAAGTTTAATCAAACAATTTATTTTTCTTTTTTCACATCCAAAAGGTATAAGGAGACCCAACCCACGGTCAAAAACAAATTTTCGATTAACCCGAAACATAAAAATTCAACATAAACACGCGAGGCACGCATGACAATGTAATATATAGTAGATGGTAATAAATAGAGAGAGAGAGAGAGCACATATACACGAGCACTGAGTCAGACGTACCGATCGTTATTTCTGCGGGGACGGACAAGGAGGAGGTGGGTTGGCGATCCCCGTCACGAGTACATATCGATGATGCGTATCTCGTTAGATGCGCGTGCCCGGCCCACCCCGCTTATATACGCAACAGTGCCCTCGAGATCCAAGCCGCATCTCCGCGATTGTTCTTCCTCCGCTATCACAAAGCCGCGCCGCCCGCAACAACAAGACGAACGCCGTCGAGGCGCGCGCACAGTCAAAGCGAAGGGAAGTATGTGTACATGTACGCGCGAGGCCGGAGATAGACATCGGGCTATCCAAGGCCGCACCGATACGTATGTATAAACTCGGCAGGGGTATAAAGAGTCCGACCACACGTCGGGGGGGAGAAGCTGCAGGAGAGGAAAAAAAAAGGCGAGGGTCTGACGGGCAACCCGCCCAGGACGTCTCTGCAGCGTCATCATCCTCGGAGCACGAGAAAAGTATACGCGCCCAGAAGACGCTATTAAAATGGCCGACGAGGAGTGCCCCCCCCCCCTACACGTATAGGCATTCTCATCTTTATTGTACATTTTTTCCCATCTTCTATTGTACAGGTATGTATACACCTAATGTACAGATTCTTGTCTAATACATATGTAACGTAATAATGTTGCAGTAATTGTAATTGCCGGATTTTTTTGTGCAGCCTTGGATCGGTCGCTATAGCGAGGGAGGAGATTCATGTTTTTCTTTTTGGAAATTCAATATTTCCATGGACTTTGCGATCTAACGAAACGATAGTGATAAAAATGCCCACGCGTTCACGCGTTAGTGGCTTGATCGATTAATGGCCAAGTACACGGGTGTTGACGCTTGTTCGTTGGTACACACATCACGGCATCGAACATCAGATGTATATCTATGTGGCATGTACCCCACGTATGTCTATTTATAACACATGAAATGTTAAATGTATAAGGAGAGGACGGGAAGAAACAATGACATGGGCACAAAATAATGACAAAGCGCGTGGACGAGCTACCGCGGTGCCGGCGACTGAGCCTCGAATTTCCTCGAACGACCGCTCGGTTCGATCGGATCTGATAATACATGGATAGGCCTTTTGTGTACGCGTGTGCAGGTAGTGCATGTCAATTTACTTTCCATGTGTATATAATATGTACAATCCATGGAAATGTGCACGTGTTTAATCCACGCGTGTAAGCGAGTGTAGGTAGATACCTCATATACATCTGTGGTCTGCGGAGTCCACAGATAACGAATCGATGCCTACTGGTACCTATATGTATATGCAGTATACATCGTACATGGACTGCATGTATGATATACCCAACTAATATCTCATACGCCGGACACCTCGACGATTCTATCGATTTGCTCTTTTTGCAGAATCTCTAAGCGGCCGATACCGATCACCTATTACTCGTATCATGTCCAACTGCAAACGATACATGGGGAAATGTGAGTTTAGTACATGTACCAAAAAAATTAAAAACCGGAGGACTATAATGGCTGAACGGCTGGCATTGTTTTTATTACAGGGTGCTAAAATGAATACATTACAGGTAATGAGTCGATCATCGCGATTTTTTCAAACCTTGTTACCGAGAAATTTTTTCAATTTGGATTATAAAATCTATATCAAGTATTACGAAATCGTTAATAACGATTGTAAGGGTAGAATTTGCAGTTTGACGGTGCTCGTACGTACACCTGTATCGCGATATTGTAAAAAAAAAAAAAAAACAATAATGTCATGAATCACGCTTGTTGTACGTTAGACTTACTTGGTCATTGGACGCATTGATGGCCTCGAGAGCTTTGAGCTTCTCGATGTCATCCTCGGACTCCTTTTTCGACGAGGTGGCCGCACTTTTGGCCGGCACCACCGGATCGACCAGCGTGAATCCAAGGTCCACGTCCTGCTTCCACAGCACCTCTATGAGGTCCATGTCCTGCAAATAAAGGTAATTTTCACAATCACGCGTCAGCATTTTTTTTTTTTTTTTTTCAGTATATGAAAACCAGTAACTATCATTGTATTGTTTTTGTTGTTTTAGCAAGTTACAACTAATTTAGCAAATACATATATAATATTCGCGCCATGACTACATATAGGTGAAATCGATGGAGAAGCAAAGGACGGAGCGATTAAAAGTCTACTCGGGTGCTCGGCTTTTGCAGCACTTTTTCCTGTTCTTCTCTTCCTAGCGCTACGGCCGACAAC
This sequence comes from Copidosoma floridanum, assembly GCF_000648655.2. Next base: position 2,665,130 of record NW_019379589.1, read on the forward strand.
AACGGCGTTTCGTAAGTAGGTACTAAAATCCTTACACCCCAACGAGCGTGAGAGAGAGAGAGAGGCATCCGAGGAAAAGCCTCCTCGACACGCTTTCACCCATCACCCAGATGATCCTCTACACCACACGGATGTTTGATTTGCGTTGTCACCTGGTGCAGGCGAGCATAAATAAACATAAACACACGGGTAGAAATCTCTTCGGGACCAAGGGTTTTTTTTTTTTTTTCACTAGATGAGCCGGTGCATTTGCTCTCTTTACTTTCGGCGCGGCAACAACTTATCGAATCCCCAAGGTGATCACGTCGACTCGGAAGTGAAAAAGTCGATTGGAAACTTTCTCCGCCCGAGCAAAGCGCGAAACTCCGCACAACTCTGTATATACGCGATCGTGGCAGGTATAGCATATAGACAAAAGAAATCGCGGTCTCTTTAGCTGTGGTTTGGCGCGTGAAAAAAAGCACGAAGAAGAACAAACAATGGCATACGTGCAACTGCTGCCGTGTTTTTCTTGTTTGTCACCGTTGACCTTTCAATCGTGTACATGTACCGAGTTTATCGCTGTTACCCCGATGATGCTTGTACTGTTCCACGAGAGTTTAAATTAATTTGAAAATGTCATCGGCGCTCCTGTTGCTGCGGGAGATCCCTCAGATTTTGAAAACTCGGCCATCGCCTCGATAGGCCAACTGGGGACTGTCGTCCGGCATGTAATATCGATTGAAAGAAAGCTTGCGCATTTATCATTACGATGCCTTTACCAGAGAGTCATTGGAGAGCGGAAGGAAGAGAGACAATGGGTCAAACGTGGATCGGGCTGGTGACGGGCGTACAGTGTGTATTATCGACAACCTCGGTGTCACTGTAGCTGCACGTAATGATTTTTTTTTTTTTTTTTTTTCTTTCCTTGCTCTGACTTGGCACAATCTGTAACTAGCGATAGCCCATAAGCTGTACACGGCAAGCAGGCTATTAGCTTTGTTTCTTTTTGTTCAATTTTGCTTGATTTCTCTTGCGCTGGTGTATGTGTAGCAATTTATGGAATTCCTTTCCGCGTGGGCTCGTTGAGGCCAATCGAGGGAATTTTCCACGCTCCGTTAGCTCCGCGCTGCAAAAATTACAGGGGGGGGGGCCTAGAGTGGAGTCGATTTCACGGGACAATTGATACCGATTTGACCGGGTTTTCAAGTGCCGGCTCGAAGATGTAGGAAAGACGTTGCCACTTGGACGATGACGAGTGGACTTTTTTTTTTTTTTTTTTTTTTTTTACATATCCAGTGTGTTTGACAATTCGATGCTTTAAGCGTTTAACTTGTGTGTAAGAATACCAATGTACAAAAAGGAGATCGGAAGGAATACAATGAATTCAGTTGAGTAAGGGCCTATGACTATACAACAACCGGATTCGGATTCAAGTGTAGTTTTCACTGAGATATACCGTTCGCAGATCGGTAAAGGGGGTACATGCATCTGTAAAAATAAATTGAGCTGACTAGTGCACACCAGATATAGCCAGAGAAAAAAAAAGAGATAGGGAGAGGGCGAGAGATTCTATACGTGTGTACATAAATATTTATGCACGTGGGTATACGTTCTTTTTTTTTTTATTCGGCATGGATAGGTAGAAATAGGTGTGCATAAATTTAGATATATTGTAATATGAGTAGGTATGTACAATGGAGCTCCAAACCTACGTTTGTCGCGGCCATGTTGGCGGGTCTCGCGATGCCACGGGGCGTCAACCTTCACTTGCAGTCCGACCGTATAAAGCGTATAATATATTATGCCACCACGCACATACCTGCGTAATAAATACCTGACACCTACATAACATATACACGTGGACACACTTGCTGTTTTATTTTTAGATCCTACTTTGAATTTTCGTATCTCATTCCTGATGGGAGGTGTGAATCTCGAACAACTGATCGTATACGGCCTTTTATCATACAGTTGTAATCGCGCCTGGGATAATTGTTTCCGGTTCTTTTCATTTTCATGCACAACTAGGTAAATACATGAATATTTATATTGCTATAAACACTTGGATTCGGTATAAACAGGTAATACAAGTCAACGAGTCGATACTGTGTGTTTATTACCTCAAGTACCGTAAACTGTATGTCCGTACATCGTTGAATGTAACTCAATCATTAAAATATAATAGATGATAACTTTTTCTCAAACTAACCGAAAAACTAATTTTCTCAATCGCACGTCGCACTATATCGTATCGGGATGAAGTCGAAAAGATGTATCGTGTCTCGGTAAGATGGAAAAACAATCCGAACCCAAATTAAAATACGACTAGTCATACATCGTAAACACACGGCTTTCGTCACGGTAAAGTAAGCGGCGGTGATTTCCGTAAGGGTCAGTTTACCGTGCAGTGTACGATCGAGGTGTACATGTTAATAACTAAAAAAAACAAAAATGCCTTCAAACGATCTAGTGGGTGGTTTTCTTTTTTTTTTTTTTTTTTTTTAAATGGTCCCAAAAGGTTGTCTGTTTTGGACCTCCTCGCAACTCGAAAAAAAATTATTTATTTGTAAAACGAGCCATACAGCTGTGCCCGTGCTCCACAAAAGCCAGACACCCATGGAAGAGTACAGGAGAAAGACGCCATATAGTTTGGGCCCGCGATGGCGCACCAGATTTTCCCCAAGGGTGGACGGGCAGCCCGGACATCGGCAATTCATTAATCGAGCGAGCGAGGCTCCGAGGGAGGCCAGTCCGCTTCTGAAAACCCAAACGCTCGCCTGTACCGGCAAATGGGTCTGTATGGGTGCACCAGCCGCCATCGCCCTGTGTGTGTATCCCTCGAGCGTTGGGTCGTCGAGGGACTTGTCTGCTGTCGTAATGTCTCGGCTTAGACCTTCCGACAGAGGGAAATGGGTGAAAAGCCGAGGGCCCAGAGGAGCTCGAGCAATAAGCTGGGAGGACCGGGCCCCGGTATAGGGAGGAGCGATCCTCACAAATTGACGAGTAATACCCCTTGCTCGTGGGTATTTCCAATGACTCGTGCACGGGGGCCTTGGTGTTCTTGTCGTATATACCCATGTTGCCCCGAAATGACAAATTTGGCGGAAACACACGCGGGACCAGATGTATTCTTTTTTTTTTACTCTTTTGTGCCTGTTTACGCGCGCTTGTAACGATGCACACCCACACCATATTATAATGGCACTGATTTCCATGCATTTACAGTAGATTAGTGGGACTGATTGACGATTTTACCTTTGTAGTTTTGTGTTTGTTTGTTTCGAGAACTACTCCAAAGAGTACATGAAAAATAAATGTCCCTTGGGAGTATACCAAACAATCGAGCATCTTCTTTTCTGGATATTTGGACATAAAAATTTCGCCGTTAGTGCGGATTGGGAAAAGTGTTGTCAACAGCGAAGATGCCATTCGGAGGATGAGACAGGAAAACAATGAAAATTCCTTGAAACGAGCTTAAAATGATGTGAGTCTACCCAGAATCAATAAAGTACAACTATACTTGCCTTCTGGCGTCATTACCTATACATTTATAATTTCGGTCCGAAAAGGGACTACGATCAGCCCCATCCCTCTTTTCCAAAATTTTTACTTCAATCGCATCGTCGATTACAAAGATAGGATAGTGAACACGGGTATGGTCCGAAACGTATACAACAACACCGGCGAAAAGTAAAAGCAAGTCTGTAGGTCCTTGCTCTTGGAAAAATCGTCTCCTCTTCGTAAAATATCGTACGTGTATATAGCTGCAGTCCCGTTCTCGTCTGCAAAGGGTTGCAGGGGCGTGACCCATCGGGGAGCCATTAGCGCGCCTATAGGTATTCCCGTACTTTGACTTATTGGCGACGGACCCCCTACTAACCCGATCCGGAGACTTCGACTTGGACGCGGTTCGCCGCAAAGCAGCCGCAACGTGTTTTCATGCGTACACCTATACCTGAGTAAAACAACACGGTACATGCGTATAGTTAGTGCACAGTATGAGACCGGTGGCGGCGTCCTTTAACCGATTCTTGGCACTTTTTCGCGGGTTTGACCCCAAAGGTATATACCTGGAAATTTATGGACATAACGGCTGCATAGGGTTGAGATGACGAGGGCACTCGTATTCCACGAGAGTTGGCTCGTCCTCACAGGGAAGCACTTTTTGTATCGAGTTTAGTTAATTTTAAACATTTTTGCATCCAACCAGGACTGATTGCTGCCATCTAACCGTTTGCAAATATTTTTTCGAGTTTTTATGACCATAGTACAGTTGGTACATCATTGAAACTATCGTTTACATAGACCAAAATGAGCGAGAAAAGTGTGACTTGCGGTTTTAAAGGTGACTTGGAAATTCGGACTAAATACTGGATTTTGAAAAATCACCGAAACAAAACTTGCAATCAGCCTCCTTCTTTCGTTAATAGCGGAATACGCGCGTAATTACGTATACTTTACCAAGTGGTCCAAGTGGCATCGCGATATTTGTCTCTTTGTTAAAATGATTTTTCTTTTGTTTTTCTTCAATCTACAAACAAATAAGAGGTGTTGGTATGTATTTTGATTTTTTTTTCTACATTTATCCAAGTAGTTCGCGAGAATAATATAAAAAAGGTCTTCCCGGTGTCACCATGGACATTTTAATTTGGAAGTGCAAAAAAATGTCCACAACCGATATCAGGGTTGGGTGCAGAAAGAACAAAAAATGTTTTTTTTTTTTTTTTCGCGTATTTTCTTCGAGCATCTACGTAACACCAGGCCCAAACCAGTGAGACAGCCTAATTGTGCACTATTGGGTACGACATTGCGTCCCGTGCCCTGCCGAGTATTAATTTCCACGTTTTAATTAGAACTTGCCAGCGCATCATCGCGTACACATATTTTTTGTATGGTACAGGTATCCATAGGCATACTTACGAAGTACAATAATATAGCACAGCAAGAGAGAAAGAGGCGCGTCGAGCAATGGCGTCGTTCGGATCGGATCGGAAAAAGAGAGGGGGTGGGAGAGAAGAGGAGGGTCGAGGGGAGGGAGAGTTGATTAATGGTCCGGGTATACTGACACGTCGAAAAGCAATGCTGGAAGGGAGGACGAAGAATAGGATTCATGGATATATATATGTACCTTGTACATGTATCCACACGTATACGTAATAAATATACAACCCTGTATACCTATACGTGAAATTTTCATTAAAGTATTATATTATTACTTGATGTAGAGATCCTCCGCCTTTTTCTTATACACATGGCGTCGCATTCGTTCGCCATCATCGCATATAGATTTGTGCATTGTGTCCACAGTATGTGATTAAAAATGTTTTTACAAACAACACCGATAAAGCTGTATATCGCCTGATGTGTCAAAAAGCTATAGCACATGGAAATTTGACTTTTGATGTCGCATTTTTTTGCACGTAGGTATACTCGCATACACGCGCCTAAAAGATTGAACGGATTACAATGGCGCAAAATGCATCAACAACGCGACAGAGATTAATACTTTTCAAGCTATATCGATGTTGGATACGTTACGTATTCAAATTTGTTGAAATCACGCGCTCAAGGATACCTTGGTACTCACCGCTGCTACGATCAATTAATACATGTATATACGTTTTTTTGTACTTTTAGTGTAGAGTTACATATACACATGCGTACCTGTACTCGTGAAGACTGAAAATATTGTTTGTAAGTCAATTCAAATAAAAAAAAAAAAAAAAAATGCGTAGCTTGAATGGACGTGAATGTATGGATAAAGGAATAAATCATGGATCCAGGCTGGAGGGAAAACCAGGCGAACCAATCAGAGTTGGTCGACAGTCCCTCACCCATCACCGAGTATACACAATCTCGCGAAAACCCGGTCATTTATCAAGGGTGGATTCCGTCCGACCGATTGATCCTCTTCTCTCCCTTCTACGCGGACTCCTATATGTACAGGGGCGGTGCCATTGTCGCCGCTACACTTTTGTTGGCCCCTTATCTTTCCCCATATTCTATATAGCGATGCTACTACATTTATACACATTTGGGTGAAGGAGGATTTCCCACCCCAAGGACGGTTGTTTTTGTTGTTGATGTACAACCCAAGAGAGGGAAAAAAAAAAATGGATAAAATTTATCGTGCCAGAATGGTAAACTTTATTTTCTCTCTTGGCTCGCGTGAGAGAATATTTTTCTACGTCCTCCACGAGACAGCTGAACGCTGTAGGTAATCCAAAATCCAAAATCGCATAGTCACGTGAAAAATTTTTTTGGTTTGTTTGCAACGGGTATACCCACGTACACTCAAAGATTTTTTAGATTTGGCCTCCCGTGACAATCAATTTCATTTACCTATACACACACACACACACAACACAGTACTCCGTTTCGAACAATTTGATTGTATGGCGCGCCATGGGACAACCCAAGAATGTATATTTTTCGATCGCGAGGAAAAAGAGAGAAATCGAAACAATACCGATCCCGAGGGTCTGGCATACAGGTATATCTTCCGAAATATTTTGACGCACGTGTGCCCGTCTTGTGATCGATGCGACTGTCCCGCGGGATCAAATCCTCCTTTTTTTTTCCCCTCCATCCCGAACCTTTGCTTTTCGTTATTTGTACCGCATGTATTATCTGTAGTAGTCTCGTGTTTACCGATACTACACGCGATGCGGCGGAAAAAATTGTCAGCGGCCGAAGCATTAAATCGAGTGGCGCGGATGATGTTTGGAAACATCACGGTTTTCACGAAAATTCGTTCGACCTTCAACAAAAGAAATCAATTCTCTTTGCCTGTAAATCTCTTTACTTTCGAAGAGGCATCGAATCATATGATTCATTTATCATAATGTTTTTTTTTTTTTTTTTTCTTTCCGCCCCAATATATCCATGTAGGTACATATATACCTGTACCACTGGATTCATCAATAAGAATTAATAATTCATTTCTCGCGTAAGGTTTTCGTGCGCGTACACCGCGATGCACGTTACACCGTGTACACAAATATTTTCATATTCCCACACAGGTAGACGGACAGGTACACAACACCCGACGATTTGACGAATGGTATATGTATTATAAATACACGTGGGCGTCTCGCGTGTGCTGTTCGTCAGGTTGTAACGACACTTTGTGGAAAACGTTCTGTCCGTCTGTTTGGTCCCTTCTCGAGCCGCTGATGACTCCGCAGCCGGGCAATTGACTAATGATGTCGCCGGCGCTTCCTTTGATATCGCCACGTGACGCGGACAACTCTCGGGGAGTTATTACAATCATAACAGCAACTCCTCGTACACGCGAGTCCGTAAGGTGACGTTGTTTTTTTTTTT